>PVHY01017694.1:0-30816 GCA_004024945.1 Uropsilus gracilis
TCCATATATCAGAAGAGAACAATAGGCCAAACAACCAACAACTAAACATCAACTTAACCAAACAACAATTTGCAGAAAAATGGGAGGAGTGACTGAAGGGGGGATACAGAGGGGGGATATGGAGGGAGGAGGAAGGGGGATATGGAGGGAGGAGGAGGGATCAATTAATGCACAATTGTGACAAATCAATAAAATGAATTAAAAAAAAAAAAAGATATGAGCCATGTGGACTTGGCCAGGTCCTGGGGGCCTGCAACCTTTGACTGACCCAGGCTGGCAGCATGTGTGCTAAATGCAGTTAAAAAGTTTGCAGATTTGAACTCTGTGTTAGAGTTTGTTTTGCTAAGTTTAACTTGTGTCTGAGAGAGGCCATGCAAAAGTTAGGCTTAAAAAAAAGTACATTTGGCTGGATCTGCTACCATAAAGTTCCTGCTACCAGAAGACGACAAGGAGAAGGCAGTGTAAAAGACAAGGAGGAGCACGCCAAAGGAGCTCCCCCCAAAAAGATGTCTTCAAACACGCAGATTAAACTCTGTCTGACTGGCTGACATTGGTGAGATGATCAGGACTGAGAGGCTAAAGATTTCTGGGCAATCTGGGAAAGGACTTTGGACAATGCTGAGAAAGATTTTAGACAATGTTAAAATGTTAAAATCTGAGTCTTACATGTTTCTTTTGTAGTAATTAGAAAATCACTTTGTTAGAAATAAATTAGTCTGCACTGATAGTCTTGCTTTGGTTTGGTATTTTGGTTGAGAAGGCTGGGGATGGTGGAAAGAACCCACAAGAGTTTAAACTGTGTTTTTTTGGTTTTGTTTGTTTGTTTTTTGGTTTTTTTTTTTTTTTTTGGAAACTAGGTCTTGCTATTTTTGCCTGTGGAACCACAAGCTCTCGTTGCTCAAGCAATCCCCAGCCTCAGCTTCCCAGGTAGCTGGGATGACAGGTGCTATATTTTTTGGAACTAGGTCTCACTACAGGCCCCAGGCAGGACTCGAACCACGATCCCTAGCCCTGGCCGCTTCATAGGCTGAAGCTTACAAGCACAAGCCACCGTGCCGGCCTAAACTGTGTTTTTAAGTTTTTCTTTTTAAGTCTGAAAGAGGGGGAAAAAAGCAGAGAGAAGCCAGTAGCTAATGTTTGCGTATCAATAATAGGCAGGTACAGTAAAAATGCTAATTAACTGTTTGCAGCCTGCTTTGTAGAGAGAAGCAGGCAGAGGTGTGTCAAGGTTAAAGGTAAAGGCAATTGCTAATGTAACTGTTTGGAGCCTGCTTCATAGAGAGAGAAGCAGGCCTGCATGTGTTTCAAGTTAAGTTAAAAAGTCCTCTCGTGGTTGCCCTGTTTCAGATTTATATATCTAGGGACAATCCAGGCCCCTTGTCTCCTCCATACATCTCCTCTCCCCACCACACCCCCATTCTTCCAACCTTCCTGGATAGGCTCCAAGCAATGAAGGAGTAAGAGGCTGTAAATTTTGCAGCAGGGGTGAATACTCTTAGGGCTTCTGAACTCTCAGAACGGGGGAGGACTGTGGGTGAGAAGGTAGCACCCTCTGTGTGCCAGGCACTTGACCTTCATGCCTTTGCCAACTACACAGTAACACTGGCAGGCAACTTCCACCCAAGGAAAGTGAGACTTGGAGAGATATGGGACTTGACTAAGGTAATACAACCAGCTAATGATAGAGCTGAGATCAGAGCTCCAGAGTGAGTGCTGAGCCTGCTCTGGCTTCTGGACCCTACTTGCCTCCCAGGGCATGGAGCCTTCCTGCAGAGAGCCATGTACTCCCTCTGTTGATCAAGCAGCCAGAGGGCACTAGGCACTGTGGCAGCATAAGACTCTGTGTGAGGTGTGTGATGTGTTCTGTTTCTGTTGTTTAACAAGGAAACTGTAGGCTGGGCACAGTGGCGTGTGCCTTTAATCGCAGCCTACAGAGCAAGGCCGAGGCTAGAAATCATTTGAGTCCGTAGGATCAAGACCTGCTGGGTGTTTGAGACCCACCCGGGGCAACATGGCAAGACCTAGTCTCAAAAAATAGCTGGGCATGGTGGCGCATGCTTGTAATCCCAGCTACCTGGGAAGCTGAGGCTGGGGATTGCTTGAGTCTGTGGTACCCTGGGCAACGTGAGCCTGCGGTTCCACATTCAAAAATAGTGAGACCTAGTCTCAAAAAAAAAAAAAAGAAAGGACTAAAGCACCAGCCATTTCTACCCTGCAGACCATGCCCTGGACCACGCTAAACTCTGAGGGGAAAAAGAAGTGCAGAGTTTATGACTTTGATCTTCCACGTACATTAGAGTATCAGATATGTGGGCATCATCTTCATTCATGCAATGTTTACTAAGCCCCTGGTAGGCACAGGGCTCCAGTTGCTTAGAATTCTCTTAAAGAGAAGGCTGGTCCCGAAAGCCTGCTTTCCTGCAGTTATGAGTTAAGCAGGGAGTGGGGTCGCTCTTCCAATGCTCGCATATCAGAGACCTGAGTGCAGCAGAAGAGGAAAACTCAGCTGGCTAAGTGGAAGGCTGGACAGTGACCATCAGTAAGCATTCTGCAAAGAGAACACAATTGCTGGAATCTGTGACTTTAGAATCTAACACCGACTTCCTAGCTTGTGGCCTTAGGCAAGTGATTTGAGTTATCGGGGCTTCAATTTCCTTGTTTGTAAAATGGAGATTATAAAACCTTCCTCACAGGGTTCTTGAAAGAATGAAAAAGCACTTAGCTCAGGTCAGCTATATAGTAGGGGCTTGACAAATGGAACCCACCACCATAACTGGGTCCGTCCCTCGGTGTTCTTCACCATAGTCAACATGTGACTTAGCTGTGCTCGTCTGAAGTATTTTTATTCTATTTTTCTGTGTGCTAGTTTCTTACCTTCACCATCTCAGAGTCAAGTACAGTGGTGTAAAAGGGCAAGGTCTTTCAATCTAAGTGTCAAAAACTTGACCCTGGGATGGGGGGTGGAGGCTGAGCTCACTGGAACATGGAACTCAAGAATCTAGGGGTCTAGAACCTAGGCTAGGCCTCTTTCCTGCCCCCTAAATACTGGATCCTCACGGCCCCCAACCTCAACCACCCCCTCCTGTCTTCCCTCTAGAATGAGACTGATGAGAGCCAGATCCAGATGGCAGGTGGAGACGTGGAGCTGCCCCGGGAGCTAGCCAAGATGATTGAAGAGGACACGGAGGAGGAGGAGGAGAGGGCCTCAGTCCTGGGGCAGCTGGCCAGCCTCCCTGGCTTGGACCTTGGCTCACTCAAGGACAAGGCCCAGAACACCCTGGGGGAGCTCAAGCAGTCAGCTGAGAAATGCCACGTCATGTGACTGCTTCTCTGGGGCTGTCTGCTGGGGCAACCAGAGCCACATGAGGGCTAAGAGCCCATGTCACCTCCCAGAGACCATAACCCCATCCTGGCTTTGTTTCCCCTGCCCTACCAGGGTCCTAGGAACATTCTCATGGAGGACCTAAGCTTGCCTTTTGGTCTCTCCTTCCCCCTGCTTGTCAGGACCCATCCTCCCTGCTCAGCATGGGGAGGGGATGGCTTTCCTGGATTGTAGGAACAGCCCAGTCTCTCCCTGGCCATGGCCCTAAGTTCTGCATATGGCATAAAGGGACAGAGAGAGGCTGGTGTGTGTTGGTTTCGCACAGGTGTGCCCTGGCATGCAGACACGCCCAAACAGCCAGCTTCCGGGGGTGCTCCTCCAGACGCCAACACCCAGATGAGTTTAGCAGGGACTTGGGCAGACACCCTTAGCAGACAGGAGCCCAGGAGCTCCAGTCTCCAGATTTATTCTTCTTGGAAGCCACCACCCCTGGGTCTCATTTCAACATCTCTAAAATGGGGACAGACTAGGGGATTACTATGCCTCTAGTTTGTCCGCACCTCAGGGGCCAACTGCGTGTTCCACCTTGGGCAAGACAGCAGCTGCAGCTGTGGCCTCAAGCAACTGCCACTGTTCTGCAGACTCTGGCTCTGGGAGCTGAGCTGTGCTGGGTGAGGGCTGAGTGCCAAGGGTGAGGCTGGCGGTGAACAGTAGCCCAGGCAGCTCCGGCCTTCTCTGGGCCCAAGCCCAGGCAATTTGTCTTCTGTTCCTGTAGAGCTCTCTCTGGATTTCATAGCTGGACCTCCTTTCTCAGCTCAGTGTGAAATAAAAACTCCAAATGCCAAGCCTATCCTCCCACTTCTTACTTTCAAGGGACTTAAGGTTCACAGCCCCCTCCAAACCCTGCCTTTGGAGAAGTATCCTTAATCTCTGCACCAGTTTCAGCCCCTAGAAGATGTTCAAGCTCTGCTCTCTCAGGGCCCTGGTGAGGGTGGGGATCCTCCTCTGATGGAGCACCAGGGCCACCCTGGTGGGGGAAGTAGATCTGGGTGCCAGGAGGGCTTGGCAGCTGGCTGGAGAGGGATGCCTCAGGGAGGTATGCCTCTGGATCCTGACCTGAGGACCCTGAGATCTCAGTTCACACACAGCTCTCTGGCACCTGTGCCCACAGCCCTCTCCTTACCCAGGAGATGGATGGTGGAATGAAAAGAAGGCAGGGCAACTGTGTTCCAGGCTGGGCACTGCTGGCACCCTCCCTGAACCTGTTTCCCCTTGCAAAATAAAGACTTCCCTCCCAAATTACCTCATGTTTCAGAGTGACTACAATGACAGACCATATCAGTGAATGGTAGCTCATTCTTAAAAAAAAAATACAGCGAGCCCAAGTCTCATCCTGCTTATCTATGGGGGGTCCAGGAAACCAAGTAGGGGGCTCCACAAGCCGCCCTCCCACAGCCTGAGCAGGAAACATGGGTGGTGCCCCCATCTTTGCTTCCAGAATGTGGGACAGCTGGCCAAGATTTACAGGCAAAACAGCCATATGAGGGTTTGGTTTCAAGGACACAGTTTCCACTAAGCCTCCTTTGTAAAATAAGAACAAGGAACATAAAACCTGTACAGCGGGTAAGATGGTATGGGGAGGCCAGGCGGGAGAGGAGCGAGAGGATTGAGGAGCTAGGAGGGTGAGGGGCCTAGGAGCAGGCCACAGGACAGCTGGCCTGGCTGTTGTCCCCGGGCAGCGTAGGAGTCAGTAGGCTCCTCAGCAGCATCAGCAGCAAGGCCTACGTCAGCACTGCACCCCCAGGGGCCTTCTGCTTAATGGGACTGGACAGACCCCTTTCCTCTCAATGATCTGCCTGCTCAAGAGCAAAAAGGCGGAAGGGGCTCTGTGGGAAACATCAGCACTCGATGACCCCTCACAGGACAGACAGATCAAGGCCCAGGTCAGAGAGCAGGAGGGAGCTGAGTCACTGTGATGGTTCCCTGCGGACAGCCTGGAAGCTCCAAGGAGGTCTGGCTTGTCTGCACATCTGTGAACAGCAGTTGGGGTGGTCCTGGCAGAAGTTGCCAGCTGTGGGGCTCAGGCAGAGATGGGAAAGGCAGGCAGGCAGGCCAAGAAGCCAGCTCTGCAGCCACACTATACTGCACTATGTGGGGTGGGGGGCTCCTCCCCTTCCCCTATCGGCAACCCCCACCCCCACCCCAAACTCCGGGCTTCTGCAGTCTGTGCTCCTCTCTTTTGTACCTGTCCTATCTGAGTATTTCTCTTGCCCCACCCCCAAGGTCTCCAGGCACCTGCAATGCCTAGTGCCACTACTTGGTAAGTGTTCCACCCAGCTGGTAGGACCACAAAGAAAGCCACTTGCCACCAAAACTTTCCTTTCGATTGAAATTATTTTTTTTAATTTTTAAATTTTCTTATTTTCAATCAATATGGGTCATCTTTGTACAGTTACTGCTCCCCTTATTTACGGCCCTCCTATCAACAATGCATCCCTATACCACACCGGCTCCTCCTTCTCTCTTCCCCACTCCAGTCACTCCAACTCCTCTCTTGCATTGTAGAGCGATGCTGGCCTGGTCTCTTTCTTTGTTGGAGGGATGTCTTTCTCCTGGGTGAGGACCTGTGCTCCTAGAATGCAGCAGACCATAGGGCAGCATCTTTTATTTTTATTTTTTATTTTTTATTTTTTTGAGCCTATGTCTTGCTATTTTTGCCTGTGGAAACCCAAGCTCACATTGCCCATGGTACCATGGACTCAAGCGATCCCCAGGTAGGTGGGATTACAGGTGCGCGCCACCACACCCAGCTGTTTTTTTGGGACTAGGTCTCGCTCTGTTGCCCCGGATGGGACTCGACCCATGATCTCTGGTCCCTGCTGCGACCTTATAAGCTGCTGCTTACAGGCACACACAACCGTATCTGGTTAAGGCAGCATTTTTTAGAGGAAGGTGCTCACCTTGCCAGGTTCTCTCCCTCACTCCTTCTTCCTTCTTCCCTTCCTTCTCATTTGCAGACAGTCTGAGATCACAGTGCTAAGAAGCCTTGATTCTGCCCCTCTGACCCACTTCCATGCTCTCAGGGTGGATGGGAGGTATGGCTGGCCTGCTCCACCTCACCCCACCCTCAACTCCAGAACAGAGGACTTCAGAGAGACTGGTGTAAGTCCTGGTCTTTGCCCTGCCCAGTCTCCTGCCTTCAGACAGCTCGGGCCTGGTCCCCCTTCCTGAAAGGGAGTTGAAGAATGGCACATGTTTGGAGTTCAGAAGACCCTTCCCTCAACAGCCAGATGGTCACTCCTCAGATAATTAGGAGCCCTGGAACCCCAGTTCCCTCCTCCCAACCCCACAGGCAGAGGGGACATCTGGGGAAGGTTATTGGGCTGAGCCTGAGCTGCTGGCAGTGCCTAGTGACCCAGCAGATGCCTGGGGCAAGGGTGAGGGTGGGGAGCCACTAGAGCAGCTACCCTGTCTCTAACCTGTTGCTACTGGACAAAGCCCTTCCTATAATCAATGAGGTTCCCAGCCAGGGCAGGGAACAGCAAGGCTGAGGCTGCCTTGACTTTACACGGAAGTCACTCCTGTGGTGCGTGGCCCAGCATGTGGATCCAGGGGTCTCTTCTTGGGTTTGGAGCTTGCAGGCTTGCACAGGTCTCTCTGTGTGCATGTGTGTGAGGCATGTGTCCCTGGATTGCCAACAGACAGTGTGGGTACAGGTCACTCTTTGGGGTAATCTTTAGGGTGCCTCCTGCCCCAGCCTCAGGGGATGGCCATCTTCTTCTCTGGGAGGGCTAGAATGACCACCTTTGGGTCCAGAGCCCTTCCAGGTGACCTCCCATGGGCATCATGGTTCTAGGATCTTCCCCATCTTTCCAGTGAGCGAAAGGAGGTAGGCTAGGCACAGGGACACCTAAGTTCTCTCACTAAGTTCCCTCAATCTGCCCCAGAGGCCAACCTACTTCTCCCAGGGTGTCAGCTACTCCTCCCATCTTAGCCCAGCGCTGGTCCTAGGTTGGGGACTGAGTGGAGGGGGGAGGACAGGGTAGGGTAAGGTATGTAGTCATCACCCCTGAGAAGAAAAAAAATGCTTAAGCAGATTAGCTCTTTCCCTTAGATTTCTGCCATTCGAACAGAACACCCTACCTCCTCCCCTGGCCCGCAGCCCTCCTACTGGGCTGCCACCCAACCCCCCACGGAGGCTCTCTTCCCACTCCACATGTATAAGCAGCTCAGGCCCCATTTCAGATGGCAGTGCAGGCCTCACAAACACGGCTCTGTGGGCCCGTGCTCAGGGCCACTGTCCTATTCATTCAGTCCTTCCTCACTCCAGTCCCTCCCATCACCCACTCCACCTGCTTGTTCAGTCCCTCCTTCCATCCCCTCCTTTTACAGACTGAGGCTTTCTGTCCAGCCCTTGGAGATAATGTCAATCTCAGGAGTATTTCTCCCTCTCCATGTGAAAATAACATTTTACTGAATCCTCTCCATGGGTAGGCTCACATACAGCAACTCAACAAATCCTTACACATTTTTACAAGGCACTGAAACCCTCGTTTTACCAAGAAAAGAAACCAGCTAACTAATGGGCAGAGCCGAGGCTCCTGCTCTAGGACCTTTAGTCCACACTGCCCCCCAGTGGCCGGACCAAGGCTTCAAGGAAATTAGTTTCCTCTCTGTAGAAGCCAAGGAAGACAAGCTGGGCGTGGTGGCGCACACCTGTTGTCCAAGGGCTGGAAGCAAGAGGCTTGGGATCACTTGAGTTCTTGGGTTCACTTGAGTTCTTGGGCAACATAGTGAGACCTGGTCTCGAAAAAGCAGCTCGGTGCTGTGGTGGGCGCCTGTAATCCCAGCTACCTGGGAAGCTGAAGTTGGGGATCACTTGTCTGCGGTTCCCAGGGCAACGTAGTGAGACCTAGTCTCCAAAAAAATAAACCTCAGGGGTGTACGTCTGGGAACTGATGCCTGGATAGCTGCTCTTGGGGTGTAGCCTCCTTCAAATCCACTAAGATACTTCTGAGTGCTAGAGACTTGGATGTGGTAGCCAGGGAAAGAGCCTGCTGGAAACGAGCCCAGGCTAGGAGTCCTGGGGGCACCGGGTATGAGCACATGGCACCTCAGAAGACACCCTTTCTTTGATTCATGGCCCACTTCGGCCCAAGTGGCCAAGGCCCGTCTGGACAGGGAGTGCCCAGAGTGAATAGGGCACATCATGGCACTGCACTCCTGTGTCTGCCTCAGCCTGGCCCAGGCAGAGTCTATGTGGACTCCAGGCCCTGCCCTGCCCAGTGACCACCAGTGACCTGGGGATGGCAGCCTGACTCCTGGTGCTTCAGAAGCTGAAGGCAAGAGACAGAGGCCTCCCCCAGGCTCTCCAGCTTTTCCTGAGCCCCTGACTGAACAGGGGCTACCTATCCTGTTTTTTCCCAAAAAGAGAAGCACAGTTTCAGAAAATAATTTAATAAACAATTAATTAAATACATTCCTTACACCCAGCCTCCCAAAAGGAAAACAGAGCCAGATGACTCTGACTCCAGTCATCTAAGGGCAAAAGGGTTGAAAATCATCAACACCCTCTGATTTTTATAAAGAAACCCCCAATAACTTCAGGTGTACATTCTTCTCCAGAGCCTATGTATTTGTACACATAGGGCCAGGGATGCTGAAGAGGTATTTATTAGCAGCCCCCCTGGAGAGATGGGGGCTCCCTGGCCCAGACAAGGGAAAGAGGTCACCTGGGTGGTGGCAGTGTCAGACTGAAAACAGGACCTCTTTGATTGTCAGGTCCCCCAAAACCAGGGGGTCAGGCAGCCCCCATGCCTTTCCCTCTCCAGCAAGTAAGGGGCAAAAAGGGGTGTTCCACAAAGAAGGATGGCAGAGGCGGGAGGGGGAGCTGAGGGCCCTCCCTGTGGGCCCCTGGGCCAGGACAGGAACAAGGTATAATTCTCACCTCAGGCCCTCCCCTCCCATGTACAGAGTACCTCATTTTCATGCTAGAAAGATTATCTTAGAATACCAAGGGTGGCAGGGGTCATTCCCAGGAAGACTGGGGAGTTCTGTGGGGGTGGGTCATCCCTGAGGGCTCTTGGGGTATCCCATTCCAGTGCACAAGAGATGAGCTGCAGAAAGGGTTGCCAGGAGGACAGGGGTGGGCACAGAGCACGGTTGCCTGCTGGCTGGGAGGGGTAAGATCAGAACCCTGCCCGCTTCTCAGAGCAAAAGCAGAATCTTCACATTCCCAGTCGACAGGCTCCAGGCCCAGCAACCAACAAAGGTCATATGAAAGAACCATCCTTCCGGACTATGACCAGGCACCTCCCACCTTGCCCCAGGTGGAGCCTGGTGCTCCCAGGATGTGACATCTGTCTTCAGACTCTCTGGGGCTGGAGTGTACTCTGCAGCAGGCTGGAGCACTTGGGACGTGGGGGTCTGAGTGGCCCACCCAGGAAGTCTGCTTGGCAGGGATGCAGAGGGCCGAAGAGTCTGGGATGTCAGCCTGGGTGCGTGCTCCCCTAACCCCAGGCGGTCTGTTCAGTTATCCTTCTGGGATCACTGGAGTATGCAAGCTGTGGAGGCGGGAGGCTCCAGCTCAGGTCTCAGGCAGAAGGTGAACTTGGGGTTGTCCCCAGGGCCCGAGCCCAGCCCTCCTTGGACAGAGGGTCAAGCCCCAGGGCAGGACTCACAGCTACGAACAGACTCTGACAGCCCTTCTTTGTCCAGTGTCTCAGCTTCCCAGTGAGAATCCTTCATCTACGGGGCAAAAAGACAGCACAAGGGGTGAGAGGGAGCCAGAGGGACACCCAGCTGAGAGTGAAAGGCGAGACAGGATGGAGGGCTTCCAATGGAGGATGAAGAGGGAGGTACACAAGAGCTGGAGCAAGAGCAGGAAGCCACAGGCTCTAGGCACCTACCTTGACCTGCTCCTTCAGGTACTCAGCTCGAGCCATGAGGTTCTGGACCTGCCAAAGGAAGCCAGGCCTGTGAGTATGTGGGCACCTCCTTCATCCTGATGCTCTCCAGAACCCTTTCCCATTAAACAACTGCCCTGAATCCTTTATCCACTTCCTCCTCCAGGAAGCCTTCCCTACTGCAGTAGCCCAACAGACCTGCTGTTGGGTTCCAAGGCTCTCCCTGTCCCTAACCTGGACACTAGAGCACTGATGGAGCACATGGGCAACCACTTGCCAAGTCTGGGACGGACTAGAATACTCCAAATGAACCTGAGGTGAACCCCTCCCCCCATATAGAAACAGGGCCGAAGGGGAGGAGGAAGCTGCCAACCCCCCACCCCCAGCAGACACCTCAGTATGAAGTAGTTCCCGCCTCCGGCCTGGGGGCTCCGCTGCAAAGAGAGGGCAGGTGGTGAGGACAGGGTGGCCTCGGAGGGTTTGAGAGAGTGGGATGGGGGGGGGGGAGTCTCACCTGCCAGCAGTAGCAGCAGCTCCCCCAAGACATGCTGGTACAGATCCAGGGCATCCTGCTCCCCACCAGCTTCCTCCTCCTGCAGCCACATACACAGCAGGTCACTTAAGGCCCTGGTCTGGGTCCTGCCTGCCCATCCTGGATCCCTCCTGCGGGACACAAACCTTTGCTGTGGCAGCCGAAGCCACTTCCAGGGCAGCCAGGAGACGAGGCTTGTCACGGGCCATCTCTGGGGCGAGAGGGAAAAGGCTCTGGGTGAGAGGAGAGTCCTCTGTATTTCATCTCGGGGAACCTCCCCAAACCTGCCTCTCTTGAGAAGAAAGCTGTGAGGGACTTGGTGGTCAGCCAGAAAAGTGTGCTTACCTTTGAGCAAGTCCCGAGCAGAGGTGCCCTGCCTCAACAAGGACTGATTGGAAGAGGAGATGATGGCCTTGAGCTCCTCGGCCCGGGACACATACTGTCCCACCTACAAAAGGGCAAGGGGCTGAGGAAGAGCAGCCCCCGATCCCCGTCTCCTCACCAGCAATGATTCCAAGTTCTCCCTCTGGCCTTCAGTGACTGCCCCAAGATGGCATGTCAGGGGTCAACCGAGGTTGACCTGACTGGCCCCCTTCCCAGAGACAAAGTTCTAGGTCTGAGAACCAACCCCCAGAGGCCCAAGGATCCCTCACCCATTTCCACCAGTGGGCGCTCACTCATTCACCTTTGCCTTAATCGCTTCCTTCCGCTGGGCATCCACTTCATCTGCATAAAACGGGGTTTCCAATAGGAATCTAAGGCAAGGAAGTCTGCACCACCTCAAACTCTCTGGAATTCTCTAAGAACATGGTGTCCCAGATTTACCCTCTGCCTTATCTCCCATAAATTCTGGATGGGGATTGTCTTCTGGAATTCAGCCACCGCAGCTGCCACTGATCCACCCCTGCTGGACCCCAGGGCCCTGGGCAGGGCAGGCACTCACAGTTCAGGGCAGGCACAAAGAAGTCCAAGGCCTTGCAGTAGAGCGACAATGCAGCTGCAACATCCCCCTCCTGGTCCTTCTTCACAGCCTGTACCACCAAGGCGGTCTGGGGACGGCATCAGGAGTCAAGCCCATCCCCAAGCCCAGCATGAAGGGAATGAACAGGTACCCTACACTCCTTCTTGGCCTGCTGTTCATATAGGTGAGACCCCCCCCACCCTTACCCGGCCCAACCCCCGCTGGCCTGCTCACAGCTTGTGCCAGGCTGTCCCCACTGGGCATGTGCTCCAGGTCCACCCAGGGGTGGGCAAAGAAGTCCTGGAAGGAGACGCGACGGCTGGGGTCTCGCTCCAGGAGCCGCTGCAGCAGGTCCCGGCAATTCCGAGAGAGCGCAGGTCGCAATGGGAGCTGCAGGCAGGGGGAGGGCAGGGCTCAGATGACTGCAGACTCTGGAGCCTCAGCCCCTGCCCAGAGGCTGTCGGGACTGCCCGGTCCTGCGATGTCCCGAAAGTACATGTTCAGCAGGTGAGGAACCTGAGACTCAGGAGAGGGTGATGGCTCAAGGTAAAGGAGCGTTGGTGAGCCAAGCTCCCCCAGGCTGCTGCACTGCACACCCTCCCTGGGACCCTCAGTTTCAGGAAGCCTTGTCCAAGGATCCTTTTCTGGCCCCTGGATTACATTCTAAAGAGGCTGGACCAGGTCTGCTCTGGCACTTGCCCTGGGGAAGGTCCTTTGTCCCTGAAGTGGGCCCCTGGCACTGAGTTCCAATCAGGAAGTGTGCCCAGGGTCATCAAGGAGGATTACAGCCCATATTCTACCTGGCAGGTAGCAACAACCCTTGACTCCCTTGACCCTGCTCTGGTTGCCAAGGCCCTGCTTGACTAGACCCACCTCAATAACCCGGTTGCTCCGGATCTTCTCTTCCAGCTCTGAGAATGACCTGGAGGCAAAGGGGGGCTGCCCGAAGAGGGCTTCTGTGGAAAGGAGACAGAGGGCAGGCTGGGAGGGGATAGTGTCCAGCCTGGCCTGGCCCACTCCTGGGCAGGGGTGGGAGGGGAGCGGGGAGAAGAGCCTGAAACCCAAAGGGCAGAGGCTTTGGGCCAGTAGTGAACGTCCATAAGAGAAGTCTTCAGGAGTGGCTGGGGGAGGCCCTGCCTGAGGACATCAGTGCAGGCCTGGGGCAGGGGCAGGGGCAGGAGTTCTCACCATACAGGATGACACCCACAGACCAGAGGTCCACACGGGCATCATACTGCCGCTGACACACCATCTCAGGGGCCATGTAGAGAGGGGAACCCCGGAGCACATGCTTCTCATCCCAGGGGGACATGTGCTGTGCAAATCCAAAGTCTGTGGGTAAAAGGGGGATCAGGCAGAGGACTCAAAATCCAGCCTCTTTCCCGCCTGGGCCCCAGGGCAGGGTTCTTCTATACTCCTCAGACTTGTCAAACTTAGTCTAAATTCTACCCTGCGCAGGCCATTTCTCTCATTAGTAGCCTACAACCCCCTCTGACTTCTTCCCCAGGTGGTACATGTCACACCCACCACCCTACACAGCCCCATCAGACACCCTTTCCCAGGAAGCCCACCCTGACATAAGGATGAAGGTCCACCAGGGGTTAGAAGGCCTTGTCACTGTTTCACCAAGCTCAGGCTGTGCCTAGCCTCTGGCTCTCAGCTTCAAGTCCTTCCTTGTTCACAATCTCTCAGGGGCCCAAGCACCACACCCTCGCCTCACACCCGCCATCACCACCGTCTGAACCGCAGACTGAGTCATAGTCTTGAGTTCCAGTTCTGGTGACAGACCAAGTCCTGACCCTGGTCACAAACTGTGCCCTCGCCCTACCCATGACACTGCTCAGGTCAAGTGTGAGGAGCCTGAGAAAGGACCTACCTTCTGGCAATGACACCCAGCCCTGATATATCCCAGCTGTCACTGCGCTACTGATGACTCAGTAGAGGCTCCATAAGCAGCTGGCTGCCAAGGGCATCCAGGTAGAGGGAGTTCTCTGCATACTCACTCTCCAAACCTCACTCCTGCTGATTCAGACTCACACCTGCCAGTTTAAGGTGGGGCTTTTCCAAGGAGCTCAGCAGAATATTCTGCGGCTTCAGATCCAGGTGAGAGATGTTCCGTTCATGCAGAAACTTCAGGGCACTGGCTACAGAGGAGGACCCATGCAGACTGGTCATAGGAGGTCATCTCCACTTACCTCTTACCCCCCAGCCTTTCATCTGCCTCTTCAAGCTGGCACAACCCCAGTTCTGGCTCAGCTGGTCTACTGAATGCTTAACACCCAAGTACCAGGCTCCTGCCACTTCTAAATTATTAGCCCCCCATATTAGTACCCTCCTGCCTCCCTTATGCCTGTTCACAAATCTCCTCTCCTCCTGGAAGCCTCTTTGGATACCCAGCCCTTTAGGCTTTTGCACTTTTTCTTGGCAAACCACTTGCGTTCTATCCACCAAGCCCTGGAATATTCTACGAGTTTCTTATATTAAGTTCCACATGTGGAAGTCTGGCCTTCTCACAGATGGGCAATATTCTCTAAATCTCTCACAGCATTCTTCAGCCAGGGATGGACACATGGGAAAGACTGGGCCCTCAAAATCCAGGCTTGAGATTGGCGGTAACTACTGTGAGTGTCAGGAATGTAATGGGGCAGGGGCTCAGTAGGCAGAGAGAGGTTACGGGAAGGGATGTCAGGCTCGGGGGCCAGAGGCTCTTACCTAACTGTTGCATGAAGACACGAACCACCTTCTCAGGAAGAATCCTGCGTGTGTGGATGAAGCGAGACAGGTCACCCCCTGCACAGAACTCCATGATGAGGTAGATGTTGTCACTGTCCCACTGTGGTTACAAGTAGAGAGGCAGCTTGAAGAGAGTGTCACTTCTCCAGCCCCCTATGGAGATGGCCCCACCTGAGGTCAATACCTGAAAGTCTTTCAGTTGTACAATGTGGGGATGTCGAATGCCTTTGAGGATCTCAATCTCTGTCAGGAGGTTTTCAACGGATGCCTTATTTAGACTCTTCTTGGCCACGCACTTTATGGCTACCACCTCTCGAGTATCTTTCTGTGCCAACAGGTTTAAGAGCTCTGTCATGAGGGGGCCAGGACCCATGCCTGACCAGAAGAGCTCAGATCACCTTCTGACCCTCTAGCCCCCACTGAGACTAGCCAATCACAAGGGTACCCAGGGCCCGGGCTCCATCTTCTCAAGCCGCTGAGGTAGGATTTGGGTTTCCCAGCTTCCCTACCCAGGCTGGTGTTCTCCAGAATTTGTCATTGCATTCTAGAACGCCCCAACAAAAGGCAAGCCAGTCAGTGTTCTAGAACCACCCACTCTGCTCCCTAACTAGGTCAAGGCGTCTAGAACCCTGACCCTGACTCCTGTCAGGTATCCTCCCTAATTTTGATCCTATTCCTCCGCCACTGACACCGGAGCTCCACTGAGGTCTCCACCTGACTCTCCAGATGAAACAGGAGTCTGTGGGTATTTGTTTTTAAAACCTGGGTGGCATCGGCTCCTCTCTCACCCACAGAAGATTAAGAGTCGTGGCAAATTGGGATCCCCAGCTGCTCTCACTTCGCCTCGTTTCTCCAGTCGCCCCTCTCCGGCCACCTCTGGGCCACCTCAGCGCCTGATGGCCACTGGGGGCCATTCCCTTAGAAGTTTTCCAACCCGATTCCCCGGTCCCCCAAGTCCAGCCCCCCCAATTCCGGCCCCTACGGGAGCTCCTTCAGGCCGCCCCGTCCCCACCTTGGCGTAGGCCTTGTACACTGTGGCGTACGTGCCACTGCCCAGGCGCTCGGTGAGGATGAAGCCATCCAGCCGCGGGGGGCCCCAGGCGGGCCCCGCCATCCCGGCCGCCCAGCGGCAGCCAGCGGGTGCTTCCTGGTTCCAGACGCCGAGTTCCGGCCGGAGCAGAGTTGGAGGACTCACCAACCAGCGGGACTCCGCAGCGCCCCCAGCGCCGCCCGCCAGAAGTGCGGCGCGGCCAAGCCACCCTCCGCGGCGCTCCCAGCGCCGCCCGCAGGAAGTGCTGTGGCACCGGCCGCCCCGCCCCCGCAAGGCGTTCCAGGTGCCTCCGCTGGGCGCTTCCTGTGCCTTCCTTCACGGCCGTGGATCTTATGATCCAGCAGCGCTGGCAAGGCCCAGGTGAGGACAGTGTGTGTGGTCCCAGCGTCTGGACTGGTGTGTGTGTGGGAGGGGATTCAAAGTAAAATTCAGAGACTCCCACCTCTGCCCCCAAGACCAGAAAGAAGTGCAGGGACAACAGTGAAACTTTGGATGATAATGTTTTCTTCTCAGGAATGGGCATGCTCCTAGGAGTGTGGGGTTGGCCAGCCACAGGGTGACCAGATGTAGCATATTTCTTGTCCCCTCTAATCTATCGCTGGAACCCCTCACTGGTGGCCAGTTCCAGTCTTCCAGATTCAGCAGATTTCAGGACCAGAGTTGTCTGAAAATGTCGTCTTTATTTAAGCACAATATTGAGACATAACATATACATTTGTACATGGAGAAAAATACCAAAGGAGTTTACAAATGCTTGGTCACTGCCATTACTATGTCATGGCTCAAGGGCTGAGGGGGGGCGGGCAGCCTGAAGGAGCCTCCGGGTGGGCCCAGGTCCCCGAAGGGAGGTTTTAGCTAGCTTTTTAATAAGCTCCCTCAGTCTACATACCCACTCCTACCCCTTCTGGAGGACAGGTACAGGTCTTACCTATGGACATGACAGTGACACAGCCCCTGGGGAATCTCCAGGACCAGTGGAAGACCTACTCAGGGTATGGGAGAACCCTGGAAGGTTAGTCTGGAAACCCCAGAGAGGGCTAGCTCATTAGTCTATGTAGAAGTATGCAGTTCTGCACTGATTATCCCTGCCTTCCCTAAAAGTCAAACAAACCAGTTATTGCTAATGAGGAGGGAGCACCAGGCCAGCAAGGAGAATTAGGCTGAGGCAAAGGGCAGCTGTCCCTTAGGAGAGGAAGGGATCAAAACAAATCACACCAGGACAGCCAGACCCCCACCCCTCACCCCTTACTAGAAGACTGCCAGAGGCTGGGCAGGACAACTTGGGGGTCACCGTCCTCTATCCCTCCCTATCCCCATTGCACATTCAGTAAATCTAAAGAGGAAAGGGTTAAGGAAAGGCCCCAGAGGACACAAGGTACCAGAGGGTGCAGGGAGGTCTACAAGGCCACAAATCTGAGAAACAGGAGGTAGGAAGTGCCTGGGTCAATCAGGTCAGAGACCGTGAAAGTCCAGAGGCCACCCCAAAGTGATCTGGGAAACAAAGCTGCCTGTCCTTCCAGAATACAGCTCATATAAAGAGGAGCACATAGGAGAGAAAAGGCTAGGACTGGAAGCCATAGTTTCGGTCTGTGCAATGAGATTCAGGCCAGGCCTGCAAGGGGAATAATGTAGTCCCAGGTCAGCTGTATCCCAAGTGCGTGTGTGTGTGCACGCACATGTGTGTGCACACATGTTTAAGGGTGTGGTTTTTTTGTGTTAGTCCCACTGCTTTCAGAGAGTCAAAAGAATCCCATCAAACCACCACTAGAGAAGAATGCTTTTTTTTTTTTCTCTTTTCTCTTATATAAAAAAGTCCCTGTTCTTCCCTCACTCCACATCTGTGGAAGGGAGAGCTGGTTGTAGAGGAAGGAGCAAGAACCATGGCAAAACCCCTCCCCGGGTCTGTGCTGGGCATAGCCATTGCTTAAGGCACCCACGAAAAGTGCAGCTCAGAAGGCAGGTGAGAGAAAAGGCTGGGGCAGAGAGAGGCGACTCAGGAGGACTAATTCCCCTGGAAGGCTCCTTGGGCAGCAGATGAGGCAGCGCTCCGGAAGGTCCTGCTGCTGAAGATGCCCTGGGAAAACTCCTCTTGGGCCTGTTGGAAGCTGGCCCCTGTCCGGCGGTACAGAGAGTGCACCTGGGAAAAGAGCCTGGGGTGAGAAGGTCGCCACCCTGAGGGCTCACAAGGAACCCCATCATCTGGATTACACTCCCAAAGAGGGCCCTGCAGGAACCCAGGCCTGCCTGAATCCCCACCCAGTACCATGGAAGAAGCTGCTGCACTCAGGAAACCCCACCATGCTGATGAGTATCTCATGACTAAGGCAGGAGAGACCCCTGCTTACTCAGATGGCTGCCAGCCCAGAGTCCACCACTCACCCGCTTTAGGAGGAAGAGGGAGAGCACTGCACAGAGGGTGAAGAAGCCAGCCACCACCATCATGATGATTGACACAGCCAAGTTTTGACGCAGTGCAGTCAGCGCTGACATCCAGCCACTAAAGATGAAGAGACCAAAGGCATAGTGGGAGTCAGATCTGGAGGTCTCCACAAGGCGCTATCTTCTCCATATGGCTGCAGTGTCCTGATTACCCTCTACCCCGGCCTTCCTGCATGGTAGAGCTTTGTGGGCCAAAAGCCCTGGCCAACAAGTCCCACACTACCCAGAGGAAATTTCTGGTCCATGTGTGAGGCCTCAGAGGGAATATTGGTTGGCTGCTGGCCTCACATTCTTGGGTTGCTCTGCTTTGGGCCTTGGGGGGACATGGAAAGTCTGGCTGTTCACTCCTTGTATCTGCCCTCTGAAAAGGACCACCACTGGCCAGTCCATTGCATACATCTTGTTGACCTCTGCTCCTTCCTCTGAGGCCCAAGACAGTCCTTCTGCTTTAATTATGTCATGTCAGTCATGTCACCTTCTTAAGCCCTGGTATCCTCATCTATAAAAGAAGATATCCTTATTCTTCCTTTTTTTTTTTTGAGACTAGGTCTCGCTATTTTTGCCTATGGAACTGCAGGCTCACGTTGCCTGGGGTTCCATAGACTCAAGCAATCCCCAGGCTCAGCTTCCCAGGTAGCTGGGATTACAGGTGCGCACCACCACACCCACCTATTTTGGGGGGTGGGGTGGTGACTAGGTCTTGCTACATTGCCCCGGACAGGACTCGAACCATGATCCCTGGTTCCCACCACAGCTTCCTAAGTGCCGCTTACAGGCATGCACCACCATGCCCGGCCTCCTTATTCTTCCTGATTTCAAAACATACTACCAAGCTATAATTATCAAAATAGTATGAGAATGGAATAAGATAGACACACAGGTCAGTGGAATAGAATTGAGAGTTCAATATATCCATACATCTAGTGTCAACTTGACAGTCCACTGTCCACCTCTTTCCTTTTTCTATTTTTCTTAATAAACTTGCCATGTGCTGATGATGGGGAAAAAATTAAAACATCTAGTGCCAACTAAGTTTTGACAAGGGGTAGAATGGGGCAAGAAAGTTTCTTCAAGAGTGGTGCTAGAGCTGGGCGTGGTGGCAGATACCTATAATACCAGCTATCTGGGAGGCTGGGCTAGGGATCACTTGAGTCCGCAGGTTCAAGACTACCCCAGGTAACAAAGCAAGACCTAGTCTCAAAAAAAAAAAAAAATAAGGAAAGAAAAGAGTGGTGCTGCCAAACTGAAGTGCACAACTTTGAGGAGGAGGGAAGGGGAAGGAATGGAGGGGAGGGAGGGGTAAATCCCTGGGATTACAATGTTGTGAAATTTATATTAAAAAAAAAAAGAGTGGTGCTGGTACAACCAGATACTCACATGCAAAATTCCACTTCTATGTATACACCCAAAAAATAAATGGAAAAAAATTGATCCAGAATATATAAAGAACTTGACAACAAAAAACCCAATCAATAAATTAACCAAGAACTGAGCAGAATTATTCTCCAAAGAAGATATTTATAAATAACCAACAAGCAAGTGGAAGATGGTGAACACCATTATCAGGAAGTGCCGAGCAGAACCAATGAGAGACACAATTCTAAGTTGGAAAGGAAAGTAAGTGTTGGCTAGGATGTGAAGAAAATGGAACCCACGTTTCACTGAGGTTACATTGACATTACACGTTACCTTGACAATGTAAATGGTTTAATTACTATGGTAAAAACAGTTGGGTGGTTCCCCAGTAGAGTCATCACCTGACCCAGTAAATCCACTTCTAGGTACCTTCCCTGAAGAACTGAAAACAAGTCAAAAACTTGTATGAAATGTTCACAATGGCAGAAAGGTGGAAACAACCTAGATGTTTAGCAACTGACAATGGATTAAACAAAATATAGTCTAGTCAAACAATAGAATATTATACAGCCACGAAAGGAATGAAGTTTTGACTCAAGCTAAAACATGGATGAATCTTGAAACCACTATGCCAAATGAGAGAAGCCAGAAACTAGAAGCCAGCAGATCCAGGGACAGAAAATAGTATGATGGTTGCCAGAGGTTCAGCGACAGAGGGAACAAGCAGCAGCTGCTTCAAGAATATGTATTCCACTGGTGTGTGGTGGCATGCACCTATAATCCCATCTACCTGGGAGGCTGAGGCTAGGGATCACAAGTCCATGGGTTGGAGACAACCCTGGCAACGTAGTGAGACCTAGTCTCAAAAAAAAAAAAAGTATTTCTTTGTACAGTGTAGAAATCCCCTGGAGCTAGAAAGTGTTGGTGATCACACCATTCTGGGAACGTACTAAGTACCACCAAACTGTATACAATAATTTGAAAGGTAAATAAAATGATAAATTTTACATGTATTTTACGATCAATCGCCAAAAAGGAAAAAATAATGCTAAGCATTATGAAGTGAGAGGCTGGAGGTGGCAAGCTCATCCAGGTAAACACAGGAAGGGCAGTGAGGGATGAAACCAGGACCAGAGCTCAAACCTCTAACTCCTGGCCCAGGGCCCACACAGCCGTTATTAATCATGGCCTTTCTCTCAGGACCTCTTAAATTTAAGATAGTGAATAATGAAATTAGGTCATTAATCAAAGAGTAGAGGAGCAAAACAAGAAAAACACAGGCTCCAGGGAAGGCAACGGACCCTCCCCATGGCCCTGGACTTGTCAGCTCTACTGGAAGGAGGGGACTGAAAACAGTGCCACCTTCCAGGCAAGTACCAGTCTGACCATCCTGTGATGTTCTCTGTGCACTGGTACAGAAAGGAAAACACCAGTATCAGCTCCTTTTAGAGATAGATTCAGAGCTGTGGACCACAGCACCCAGGAAATACAAGCAAGCAGCACTGGGAGAGAAGAGTGGCAAGAGGGCCTCTTCTAGGAGGCTCCTGCAGTGATACTGCCTCCAGGAAAAGTCACAGCTCAGGGTTTAAAAAGGCCAGGGCAGTCACATCAGCTGTCCACACAAAGGCTTGTCTTGCAGTAGCACCAGCCTGCAGAAGGAAATGGAGGAGAAAAGGAAGAAGTGGCAATCCAGTGGCAGACCAGTGTCCTGCCAGCCTAGTGATTTGAAGCAGATTCATTCACGACACCCCAGAAAGTGGCAAGCAAGGCAAAATGTTGAGAGGTGGCCAGTGAAGAACTGAAAAGTGGGTATAGAGCAAGGTGCCTCTCCCTGAACAGTCTAGAAATCTGGAGCTAGAAAGTGTTGGTGATTACACCACTCTGGGAATGTAGTAAGTGCCACCAAACTGTGTACTTTACAGAGAGAGGCCATTGCCGGGACTCCCTGGTTGCTGGAAAAAGTGTGAGCAGCTGAGCACACCCCAAAGCAGAGTTCCCTCATACAGCCCCAGGCCTCACCTGTCTCCCAAGCCAGGGATGCCAATCAACTGGATGATATAGATCCCTATTTGACAAAAAAATATAAGGAAGAACACGAAGAAGCTGAAAGAGTTGTCGGACCTGTGGAAAGAAAAGGTAGTAAGTCACACAGGGCTTGGGGCTCACTCACGGGGTATGACATCTCTCCACACCAGGAGGCAGGAGAGGAGAGCAAACAGAACTCCTGGGGACCTGCCATACTGTCCATAAGGAGAGACATACACCCACCGCCACGATAAAAATGAGCTTGCCTTTCACTGCCAATTCAAAGGGTCAATGTTTGACCCTTCCTCAAAGAGCTGATTTTATAAAAAGCCTGTTAGGGGTGAGTGGGTACACCACGGTGGTAATACCTGGCAGGGGTAGCCCATCAGTCCATCCCCTTGAGTACTTAAGCGCATTTTGTAACAGGAAACTCTAAGCCAACGGTATAAATCTCTAAGAAAACCATAGGCCTAGGGGGAGGAAAAGGCATCTAAGGCATCTAAGAAGTAGGAAATGCCAGAGAAAGCTGGTGTTTCTGGCATTCCATCTCTGAGTCACTGAGGGCACAAATTCAGCGAGGGTTCAGGTCACACCTGCTAGATACAGGCATGGGGTGTGGTGTTCAGCATGAACTCCAAGGCACAAAGTTCCAAAAGCCCCAGGGGTCTGTTCGGTGACCCCATGAATGCTCACAATATCTAGACTAGGTAGCACTCAGAGATGCTTAAGAGTTTGGGGTGGGGGTACATATATAAACATGGCCAGATAAACCATTGGGAGGCCCTGTCCAACCTGACCAGAGAAACACACCCCAGAGGCTTGGAAGGGAGCTAAGGACGTCCCCCCCTTCCTCTTTCCTGTGATTAAAATCCCACTTCATCCACAGACTGGGAGCTGCATCCACAGACTGGGAGCAGTGGAAGGCAAGGAAGGCTTCTGATCCCTATTCTAGTCGCCCATGGCTGGTCCCAGGATAGGGCCAAGAGCAGATCTCTGGCCCAACACCTATGGAAAGTTGTTCCTGACTCGTCTGCTCTTGCTTTAGTGGCAAAAGGAGGGAATTCTCTACCATGTTCTTCTGCTCTAAGACTGGGGTGGAGGCTGATGGTTACAGCCCTAGGCCTATTCCTGGGAGACCACCCATGTACTCACCCCACCCCCAGCCCCACTCACCTGAAGGCCTTATAGATGGGTCGGTACCAACAAAGGAAGGCACAGGGGGTGAAGATCAGAAACCACAAGATCGAGAGGCCAAAGTCCACTCCCCTATTGGTGTCGATTAAGAACCAGGCCAGGCAGGCAAGCAGGTTCAGAAACAGAGTCACCGAATGCACTGAGAATGGGGAGGAGAGAGGGAGATGAGCATGAGCTGAAGGCTCCCCTTCATGGCAAACCACCCTCTGCAGAGACCCACACCAGGAGGGCAGCTGCAGAAATAACAGAGGACCTCAGCTGGTAGGTAGGCAAGGCTAGCTCCCAAATCCTGGAACCTCAAAACCAGGGAGCAAATCAAGTGCCTCCAAGGTAAAGGGTGGCAGGAGGGGATACAGACCCAGGGCAGACCCTTGGGAAATACAGGCTTTGTCTCAGTACCTCCTGCTACAATGGGGCTATAGCCATTCATCCAGGGGGCTATGGGGAAGGGTCATCTACCCAAGGAGGGCAGCCAACTCTGCAGGGACTTGGAAGTCTCTGATAACCCTACCTGATCTGTGGTCGGGACTCATCCTTTCTGGGAGGTTCCCAGAACAGAGTGTAGACTGCATGGGGCCTATTGTGTGGAGAGAATGCCCCCTTCTCCTCCCACCCTCTTACCACTGAGGAAAGTTGGAGGCTACTGGAGTGGTTGGAACACAGACAGGGCTCTCCCACTGTGTCCCATTTCTCCCTTGGGCTCAAAGGGCAGGAGCCAGACTCACACATCCAGAGATAGTAGAGCATCTTGCATATCCGCTGATAGTCGGCAGGGATCTCTGCAGAGAAGTCCTGGTAGAAGCAGGGCTTGACAGGGAACCAGGAGGGTAGGGGTGGCCAATTGTTCTCTCTCACTGTGTGGGAAGAGGTGACGAGGTAAGGTGCTGCCTTGCAGCAGCACAGCAGAGTACAGACATTGGGCCAACCCATGGGCCAAAGAAGGGCTCCCAGTGGGACACCAACAAATGGGGCACGGGGT
Source organism: Uropsilus gracilis (assembly GCA_004024945.1). Classification (NCBI taxonomy): domain Eukaryota; kingdom Metazoa; phylum Chordata; class Mammalia; order Eulipotyphla; family Talpidae; genus Uropsilus; species Uropsilus gracilis. The sequence goes on from PVHY01017694.1 coordinate 23,498, forward strand.
CTTTACAGGTGTGGAGTAGAATGGGAGAGACAATACACCCACAAAGTCACTCTGTGATAATGGACCTTACATGCGCTGAGAAATGCACCTGAACAGCCTAAAGTAACCATTTTTATGGTTAACTTTTAAGCACCAAGGTCTTCACTGAGGAAGGAATCATAGGACCAGGGCCCCTATTCTATCAAGGAACTTTAGAGCCGGGAAGAAGTTCAGAAAGAATTTACAAGCCGGGCACGGTGGCTCGTGCCTGTAAACTTCAGCCTATGAAGCGGCAGGGGCTAGGGATCATGGTTCGAGTCCCGCCTGGGGCCCGTAGCGAGACCTAGTTCCAAAAAAGTAGCTGGATGTGGTGGTGCATGCCTGTAATCCCAGTTACCTGGGAAGCTGAGGCTGGGGATTGCTTGAATCTGTGGTACCCTGGGCAATGAGAGCCTGAGGTTCCACGGGCAAAAACAGCGAGACCTAGTCTCAAAACAAAATGAAACAAAAAACAAACAAACAAACAAAAAACAGAAAGAATCTACACCCATTAGGTATACACTGCAGGTCTCCCAACTGCCACCCTGTTGCTTTTTCTCTGCACTGGCACCATTCTAGGATGATCAAGGGGCCAGTGAAGCTACAAGGCACCTGGGAACCAGAGGGTCAGTAAAACCTCCTGCCCAGGCATGGCCCAGAGGCCCAATGGTCTCCCTTACCATGTAAGTTGGCCACACTGTTCTGCAGCTCTCGCTCCTTACGCTCCAGCTCAGCTGCTTTTCTGTTCAGTTCCTCCTGTTGCCGGAGCAGGCTTGCCTGGGCTGCAGAGGCCACAGCCTGGAGGGAACAGGGGAAGACGGGGAAGCTGGATATGAGAGTCAGCCTGATCAGGAAATCAGAGGGACCCTGCCCCGCACACGAGAGCCAGCTGGGAGTCCTAGACCCACAGCATCTTGGGTGCCTGAGACCACCAGAGAGGGACCAAGGCACACAGTCTCGACACCACCTCTGCCCCTTAGTCTTTACCAGGGCTGTCCTCTTCCTTCATCTGAGCTTGAGCTAGGGGCGTTATGCCCCAGACTGGAGTCCAGGCAAAGTACAGTTATAGTGCCCTGAGGGGTGATATTCAGAGAAGACTTCACAAGAGACTAACCTGTAGCCAGAAACCCAGGCCTCACCTGAAGAGCCCGGAGGGTGTCTCTGAAGGGGAAACAACAGCCCTCCAGCAGTGTGCGGAGAGGGCAGGCCATGAGTCTTTGGAGTCTCAGGGATCTCTATTTAGACCCCTCCCCCTGCTCAGCTCCCAGGAGCAAACCCTGAAGTCTGTCCACCTGCACTGAGGTGACCACCTGAAATGTGAGGCCACCCCAGAACAGCCCCCAAAGCTTGGCCTCCTCTGTCTGGCCTCCATGGGGTGCAGCCCTGCTTTGCCCCTCTCCTGGCAGAGTAGGGCCTCCAGGGGAGGTGGCTCAGGGATCACAAGGCTAAACAGAGTGGGGCCGACACCACCATTCCAGCAAGGGCCCTGCTCCTGCTGCTGCTTTGGGAATCTGGTTCCTCCAAAATCTACAGTCCTTTTAGGGAGCAGGTATAAGGCAGGATGAAAAGTCAGGCATATGCGAATGAACATGTGTGTGCACATGCACACACACTCTCCGGAAGTTCTCCAAAGAGTCAACACTACCTTTAGTATGAGTATTTCAAGTGCCAGCGGCAGAAGCGACTCCAGAGCTGACCTCACTGTACCACGCTGAGGGGTTCAGCCTCCTTTTCCTAAGTCTGTGACCAGCTGAACAGGGCCCAGATACCAACAGCCTACCACCCAGCTGAACAAAAAAGGCAGCACTGCCTTCCGCTCACCTCACCTCAGCTGGGTCCTCAGACCAGGCCAGTCCAGGCTCAGAACAGAAAACACTTTCACAGCAGGTCTGCTCAGCAAGGGGAGCAACCAAGCACCACTACAGGCTGCAGCCCAGTGGGCAGGGTGGGTCCAGGCGGCATACCCTCACTCATGCTCACCTACGTTTTGCCTACCTTTGGAAGCTTTCGCATGTAGCTGTCTCTGAGAATACTATCTCCTCCTAGTAGCATCTGCCTCTCTGAGAGCTTGCTCACTGCCAGGAATCTGGTAGGCAGGAACTTGCTGGCCTGCCTAAGCAGAAGCTGCAACATACAACTCCATTGTGGTCGCACCCCAGCCAGCAGGAAGGGTGAAGGCAGTGAGGTGAGGGAAAGGAGTACAGCGTACTAAGCACACAGGAGTCCCAGTGTTTGGTGATGGGACAAGGGAAAATTAGGCAGGAGGGAATAAATGAGAGAGGGAAGGGGAGGAGGAGAGATATCCTGGGTCTTGAGAGAGAGCAAATCAAAGGCCTCAGGAGGACATGGGCACAACAGGGGCACATGTTCTCTGTGAAGATACCAAGGACCCCAGCCTGGTGAGAATTTATTTTGGGGTGGTGGTAGTGGGGAGGGGGGAGAACATAGATTGGCAGAGCAGACTTTTCACTTGTAAGTGACCAACAGAGCCCTTGAAGGAGTCAGGGATGAAGGTCCTCTGCCCACCCCCTAGTCTCAGGGTTTAGCTACTGGTATGGGTGCTTTCTTTCTGGAATGGAAAAGTCAAAGGATTCTTCATCAACAGTACCTGTGGGGTTGGCTGGGTTGGTTCCACTGAGGGCTGGAGAACAGCTGGCTGTGAGGGCTGCGTGACAGGAACTGTTGTTGCTGCAGTTGTCTGGGGGGGGCAGATCAGAGGTGGGAAGTGAGAGCTGGCCATGTGAGGGTAAAAACCCAGTAGGGTGAGCAGTAGAGTGCCCCTCCCTGGGTCTCTCTGCAGTTTCCCTGACAACTGGTCTCAGGCTCTGGGCAAGGTGGTGTCAACCTGGCACTGGCATCACCAGCCTGGTTGGACCCAGAGTTCTAGGGCACTGCCCTTCCCTCTTCAGGAGAGGCCCAGATCATGGCTCCCAGCAGGGCAATCAGTGACTTCCTCATCCTCCCCCGACCCTGAGTTCAGATTAGGACTATCCTGGTAAGGACTACAGCTTCTCCAAGCTGCCTCTGCACCCCAGACACCCCAGCCCTACCCAGTGCCCCAGGACTCAGAAGGAGGGCATGCTCACCAACCTCTGAGAAAGGGTTGAATTCAGCCAGGCCACCTCGTGGGGCATTGGTCAGCTGGGTCACAGAGGGGTCCTATGAAGGTAAAAAAGAGTCATTAGACTGGAAAAAAGTGAAGTTTGTTGAGGGGGAGGGCCATGGCTGTTCCTTGGCCTCTCCCAGGCCAACAAAAGTAAAGATGAAGGCTGCTGGTTGCTCTTCCCAGGGCTCCAGGAAGCTTCTCCAGGAAGCTTCTCCTGGAGCTGTGGTCTCTTCTCCTTTTCTGGAATGGGAGGCTCTGAAGGCCTGGATGATTTCCCTAAACAAGCTTCACACTCAGGACACAAGTTCTTGTCAGGGCCCTTTAGAGATTCACACCAGTTTATTGTATTCATTTCCAGGGAGTGGTTTTTGTTGTTGTTGTTGTTTGTTTCAATGTGGAAGGGTGGTCTGGAAGTGGGATGGTATGAATTGGCAACTTTTCATTTATAATTTTCTGTACCACTATATATATCACTTTAAAAAAGGCCGGGCATGGTGGCGCATGCCTGTAAGCAGCAGCCTAGGAAGCCGCCGTGGAGGCCAGGGATCACAGTTTGAGTCCCGCTGGGGGCATGTAGTAAGACCTAGTTCCAAAAAAATGAAGCTGGGCATGGTGGTGTACACCTGTAATCCCAGCTGGGAAACTGAGGCTGGGGATTGCTTGAGTCTGTGGTACCCCAGGTAACATGAACCTGCGGTTCCACAGGCAAAAATAGCGAGACCCAGTCTCAGAAAAAAAAAAAAGAAAACATTTGTTCCTCTTGTTTTTTTTTAAAGGATAGCTTATGGTTCTGGAACAAAAACATGCTGCTGGCTACCAGTGCTGACTTTATTAAATCAGGCATGCTTGCTAGGAACAGAGATGTAAGATGTGCAGACTTTTGAAAAGCTGGACAAATGTTTTGGGCTCACAGGTTTTTTTTCTGGATTCCTTTTTTAAAATATGGGAAAAAAGCCCTCAGAATAGTCTTTTCCAGTTTTCGGTCTTCCCTTTCCCATCTGATACCCCTGGAGGTCAGTATTTCCAGCCCAGGGTCTGTGAGGGCTCCCTGCCACCCTCTTCACCTGAGGGTGAAGGGACTAGGGCCAGTGTATCTTCCCATGCCCCTTAACAGGCAGAGCTCCTAGACACCCTTCCTCTGCAGTAACACATGGTATGGGGCTCATGTCCAACTTGAGAGATGTCTGAGTTCTGGGAAACAGTGGGGAGAAGTGAGCACATGGGAGACTTGGCCACAGCCCCTGTGCCAAGGCTCCACTGCACCCCCTGTCCGCACATCTCAAGCCAGTCTTTCACTGCTGTGCAGTTGCTCCGGCCCTCTGGCCCAGCATGGCCTCCATTAAGGAGCCTCCACAGATTCTTCTACACAACAATATCAGACAGATCCTCAGGAAACTCCCTCAATTTTCAGATGTGGAAAGAGGCACTCACTGTGGGGTAGTTCTCATCTGGATCTCAGAATGGGAGTTGGCTCCCTATTCTGAACATCTGTGAAGCTGTGTCCTGAAGGTATTCGTTCTCACACATACTTGTTCTCATCTTCCCACCTTGGACCCTCTTCCTAAAAGGGGAGAAGGTATCTTCCCTGGCCCCAGGACCTATGTTAGAGCTGTGCACACAGTCCTGCCTCTTGCCCCATCTGTGGAGAGGCATCACCACCTACACCCTCTACTGATATACTCTGATCTTTTTAAGCTGGGTGCCATCCCAGCCTCTTGATGTAACTTAGACAAAGTGACAAGATAAGCTTCAGGAGCCCGGAGGCTAAGAACTAACAAGAGGTATTTGTTGGTTGACTGACTAGTGGATTTCTCCTAAAACTACTGGACTGGCTTCTTGCAAGGAAGACTTGAGATTTAGTATCTCTTCCCCTTTCAGATGCAGCAGGTACTAAGCCACAACAGAATGGGAAAGTCACTGAAATCAGATTCTTCTCCAAGGAACTGGTCACTAGCATCTGATCACTTACAGGCTGGAGGAGAGGGGGCACCTATGGTAGTAGTGTTAGGTACTGGTATCTGTACCTGGGTGAATGCAATTTTTTTTTTTTAAGAAATATTTAGTGAATTTACTCAAATGAAGGGCACCTAATTGATACAGAACTGAAAATATTAGAAATTTATACACAATAGTGAATATAAATTAGTTAATTCCACAAACATTTCCAGTTAATAAGCATTCATACAAATACATATTCACCTTTTTCGTTTATATAGGAACAACACGTACATACACACATAATTCTGGCAAAAAAAAATCAGATTCTAAAAATACTCTCAAGCTTTAAAAATGGTATGGAATAGTTTTAACAACAGTCTATGTAAATGAAAACCCCTGATATAATTCCATGATTTTATCATGCCAGTAACATGGTTGGTTTTAATTTTTTTAACAGATACTGGTATTATACACATTGGCATATTAATAATTAAGGCATTTTGTATACACAGTATCTCAGTGTGGATAAAAATTTTTTAGTATTGATTATTTGCTATGATATTTTTAACTTTCAAAGTCTTTCCAACATAAGAAAATAGCTGCACTCTTTTTTTTTTTTTTTTTTTTTTTTTTTTTTTTTTTTTTTTTTTTTTTTTTGAGACTAGGTCTTGCTATTTTTGCCCGTGGAACCCCAGGCTCTCATTGCCCAGGGTACCACACTCAATCAATCCCCAGCCTCAGTTTCCCAGGTAGCTGGGATTACAGGCACGCGCCACCATGCCCAGCTATTATTTTTGGAATTAGGTCTCACTACGGGCCCCAGGCAGGACTCGAACCACGATCCCTAGCCCCGGCCGCTTCATAGGCTGAAGCTTACAGGCACGAGCCACCGTGCCCGGCAAGCTGCATACATTTAAGTGTTTTATAAAATACAATCTTTAAAAGATGACTGGTCTTTGTGGTTCCTAGAAACAAGTCCCATCTTAGTTTTTCACATAGTGTAAATTATATTCTTATTCAGGATTACAGTAAAATCCAATAGTTCTCAAATAATGCTACCAAAAACCATGTAAATCCCATGCAGCAAAGGCGAACAATCTTCATAGTGCACTATCACCTCATTAAAGCTGAAGCTGCTCCTTTCAGATATTTTTCCACTTCATTGTGAAGTAGATGGTTAGGTTTCCATTAGTGATTTCATTATGCAGCTTCTTAAAGAAAAACAGAGTTCGATTTCTCCCATAGTTTGGTTCTTGGATGATATATGGAAAGCATATAGTCCCGGGATGTTTCAAAAAAACCAAATGCTCTTTAGTAGACAGTCTCTCAATGCAACTGTAATAAATAAGCATCTATATCCTTTAGCTATATTACCAGTATATCCTGGAACCAAAGTAAGATGGTTTTCCTGTTCCCACAATCCACTTAATTGTTGTTTTAAAATCTGAATATTTCCATCATTTATAATTTCTGTTTTGGATGATAGTTCTGACCAATACCTTTTTATGACTGCTTGAAGCCAGTTTAAACCAACTATTACATATTCTTCAAATTTGCTTTTAAGTAATGACTTTACTAGACGCAACAAGTCTACACAGCAGCCAAGTGAGATGTATTGTTTTCCTTCCTGTAAACTATTGGTAAGTACAGGCAGGCAATCCACAACAACACCAAGGTCTTCTATCCTCACCAAATAAGCTACAAGTTCACTTATACTTCTCTTTCTCCAAAAAGTTAAAGCTATATTCAATCTTAAATTCCTGCTGAACAAAACTTGTGCCATTGTTTCATGGTCCTGAGAAACCTCAGAAAAAAAAGCACATTTTGATGACGGGTTTTCTGTCTGTGAAGAACTAGAATCACTGGAATTAACCAAATACGTTTGACTATCAGGCGTAATTTCTCAGGCAGATGGCCCACACAAGTCAGTTCATTTATTTGCCATGTCAGAGTCCCCACTTTTAGGGGACAGCTTTTTTCTATAACAAGGACTTGGAAAGGGATGAATTTTCTTTCTGCGATAGATCACCTTATGTAGTTTATCTGGGTTTTTCACAGCTTGTCCAACTGTTCTGTTTATGTAAGCAGCCAATTGTTGGAGATTTCTTAAACTCCTTCATGTTCTTTTAGAGATTTTTTTTCTAGGAAGATCAATGGATGATCCTCAATATTATTATGAAAGTTCTGTTTTTTAACATTGTGGGTTTTAGATGCCATACATTTTAAGTACCGGCGCCTCCTGGTACCGCGGCGCCTC
>PVHY01017695.1:0-30789 GCA_004024945.1 Uropsilus gracilis
ACAAGTTAAACTCAGCAAAACAAACTCCAACACGGAGTTCAAATCTGCAAACTCCTTAACTGCATTCAGCACACATGCTGCCAGTCTGGGTCAGCCGAGGGTTGCAGGCCCTCGGTGGCCACATGGCCAAGCTCACATGGCTCACATCTTTACAAGATGGCTAATTCCCATCTCTCCTCTCTATCCTCTCTCCATATTAGAATCCCAATCAAATTAAATCAACCCCTTCTCTTTGTTTGCACACCCTTTATATACCCTGATTTCCCGCCTTCCAAAAAATCTGTTACACTTCTTTCTTCCCCCTGCATCCCCCTAAAGGAAAATTCCAGCTAAGGTCATTCTCCCATTTTAACATTACCTGTCCTTGAAACCTGCAATCTTAAACAGGAGACAGTGGGGGGGGGGCACACCCTATCATGACCAGGACGGGTTGTGGCAGAGACCTGAATAAGAGAAGAGCCATGTGTATGTTTAAGGGAACAGTGCCAGGTATGGGAAGTGAGTTCCAAAGAAGAGCATCCTATTGAAAGTGGGTAAAAAAGAAGACTTTCTGTCTTGACTTAACTGTTTACCCCTATCCGCCTGCTTCTCTCTCCAAAGCAGGCTACAAACAGTACTTAACTGGATACAGCTATCTGCCTGCTACTCTCTACAAAGCAGGCTACACACTCTTCATTAGCATTTTCACTGATTACCTTTACCATTGATATGCAAAAGCCAGCCAACTGCTTTCAGCTCCAAAAACTGCAGAAAAGAAAAACTTTAAAACACAGTTTAAACTTTCCATTCGTGGGTTCTTACCACCATCCTCAGCCTTTTTTAACCAAAATATCAAACCAAGACTATCAGTGCAGTGCAAACTAATTTATTTTTAACAAAGTGATTTCTAAGTATCCTAATAATTACAAAAGAAATATGTAAGACTCAGAATACTTTAACGTTGTTCAAAACCTTCCCAGTATTGTCCAAAGTCCTTTCCCAGATTGCCCCAAAATCCTCAGTCTCTCAGTCCTAATCGTCTCACCAATGTCCAGTCAGAGTCCATCTCCAGACGCTTGAAGACTTGTTCTTTTGAATGCTCCTCCTTGTCTTCCACGCTTGTCTTCTTGTCACCTTCAGGTAGCAGGAACTCCATGGTGCCAAACCAGCAAAGTTCACTTTCTTCTCAGGCCTAACTTTTGCATGGCCTCTTTCAAACACAAATCAAACTCAGCAAAGCAAACTCCAACATAGAGTTCAAATCTGCAAACTCCTTAACTGCTTTCAGCACACATGCTGCCAGTCTGGGTCAGCCGAGGGTTAAAGGCCCTCGGTGGCCACATGGCCAAGCTCACATGGCTCACATCTTTACAAGATGGCCAATTCCCATCTCTCCTCCACTAAACCTCTCTCTCTATCCAGTCTCCATATTCAAATCTGCATCTAATCCTCTCTCTTTGTTTGTACACCCTTTATATACCCTGATTTCCCGCCTTCCAGGAAATCTGTTACACTTCTTTTTTCCCCCTGCATCCCCCTGAAGGAAAATTCCAGCTAAGGTCATTCTCCCATTTTAACATTACCTGTCTTTAAAACCTGCACTCTTAAACAGAAAACAGTGAGGGGGGGGGGGCTCACCCTATCACTATGAGTCCTAGCAGGCAGTCATGTGTAGCCAAAACTTTGCTAGTCCGTATCATTTTAAGGAAAGAGATTCCATTAGGACTCTTCCCCACCTCTCCCAAATGAATTAAAAATGCTTCTTTTTTAAACAACTGCTTCTCTTTAACTTTCTTTTCTATTTTTCTTTTTTTAACTTACTCTATTCCAAGCAGTGGCACATAGTGGAAATGAGATTCCTTACCTGTAAGTGGAAGTAAGACCTGGAGTAACCAAGGGTTTCTTATTGATCTGCATTTTTGTTCCCCTTGCCTATGATTTTAATCACAGGTTACTAGACAGACTTCTTAGCCACTTTCTGCTTTCAGGGAAAGTAGCCCTCATCCTGCAACAACCTTTTCTCCTCCAAATTTTGGGTGAAATTATATAAAAGTAATATTTAATAGAAAGCAAGTCAAAGAGAAAAAGAAAACCAAAATACTCCCTAAAGCCCAGCTGTTAGAGTGGGAGCAGGAGGAAACTTCACATGAGAAAATGGCCGAAGGTAAGTTGAGCTAGGGAGAGAATATGTTTGTGTCATTACATTTTGAGATTGTTCAGCAGAGGCTTAACACATGAAGTGACTAGGGCAGCCAGTTATTTATGACATCATAGCAGATTGTGGTCATGTATAACTAAACATCTTGTCACACTTTGAGGAGCTAGACAAGGATCTGAATATGGGGTGATACTGAAGCCTCATTTTCTTAAACACTTTAAAATCAAGTTGAAAGAAGGCCTTCAACCTACAAGGAATAAAGGATAAATCACCTCAAAAGAGAAAGACTGGGTCCCAGGCTTTGTATGAAGACTCATGACAAAAAGCCTGACATGGTCCTTTTTACATTTCCTCCCCAGATTGCATCTGAATTGAGCAGTGATGAAGCCCCCATTCCTGAGGAGGGCATGCCGACCAACATGCCTAAGTTTTCAGCCTCTTTCAGCTAAAAAAACCAAAACCAAACAAACAAAAAACAAAAACAAAGACTGTCTTATTTAGTCTTTAACATTTCAATCTGGTATTGGTATTGCAGTTGAATTCATCTTTTAACTTCAATTTCAAACTCATTTTCCAGCCCTCATCTCCTCACCCCCCAGCAGCCTGGACTTACCAATGACTCTCGTGACTTGGGGAGTGGGAGGGACGTGGTGTTTTTTTCTATTTACATTTATGGCCTCTTTTTTCTAGGTGCTGCTTCCTTGGGCTAGGGTGAGCAGGGGCTGGCGGCAAAGAGGGCAAACGCTGTGTCACTGAGTGAAGTAGCAATTCTCATGCTAAGTCCCCACGAGCTGTTCTTGCTCCTTGAGGGCTTCATGATGAGAGTGATGACTTTGACCTACTCTCCTTCCCAACAAAGGACTCTCTGCAAGACACACTCTCAGCATCAACCATCTCTGGTGAGAGATCTCGGGAAACAGAGGTTGCGAGGTGGTCTCAGGACTCCACTGTCAGGCCAAGTACTCTGTCACATATTAGTTTACGACCTTCAGCAATTATTTATTTTTCTGCTTCTCTTTGCTTCAGTGTATTTCATGGCGAGCGGCAATGTTATAGTAGTATCGTGAGAGAGCTTTGGGCCTCACAGTTTTCCTCCAACTTCCTTAATTACTTTCTCAGACTGAGAGGTGGAGTGGGGTCACTTGAAGCCTTTAGAAGTCTGAACGGGCAGGCCAGGCCCTGGGGCTTTCTGAGCTAACTTGTGGCCCGGGGCTTTCTGGGCTCTCAGCTTCGGGCCTGCGCAGGGCTGGGATTCTCCTGACTGCTTCTACTTGCCTCCCTCCTGTTGCTTCAGGGGCTATCTGGGCTGGTTCCCTTCCTGCCTCTTCTGCTTGGCCCATGGCCTCAACTGAGTGCATGCTGTCTGGATGGGTGCTGGCCAATTCATTTTTTTTCCTACTCTCTTCCCCAGTTCTTCTTTTTCCTCACTCCCTGTATAAATTAACCCTGTTTCATTTCTCTCCATGTGTCGACTTCTGGGTCATCTCTTGCACTCTGGAACTTGGGATGAGGAGCCACCAACTGGGTCATCCCTCCTCTTGGGTTTGTCCTGCTTCAATATCTTTCTTATAAGGTTCTTAGGATTTAACAACGGAGTCACACAGAGTGATCGTAATGGCTTTCTGCGAGGATGGTTGTGAGGATTAAGGGAGTTTATATATGTACTGATTATCCCAACTTTTGGAAAGTAGAGCATCTCTTTTGATATGAAATGGAGTCTAGGAATGCTACTGCTACTGATTTATATGGAAAGAAGAATCTGAGTGTTCCCAGATCTCAAAAATGACCTACCAAACATCCCAAATAGAATTTTTTACTTTTAGAAGGCAGGGACACTTGTGAAGTGTTAGGTCACAGCAAATGCTCTTATTCTGTTATTTTTAGATGAGATCAGCTGCATGCAGGGTGGTATGGTGATAGATTATGTTGTTTTCAATGAGAACCTTGGAAACACACATTTGCATGGAGATTGTAGGGTGAGAGAAGAATTTGCTAGTCAAACTGTGGTCCTCATAGTAGTAGTGACTGCAGATCACTTAGGGCCCTGTCAGCTATGCAGTTTTAGGACTTTCCTGGCACCTACTGTGTCAGAATCTGCATTAAAAAAAAGATACTACTTTGAGTTGAAAAGCAATATAAAATTGCCTCTGGACCTACTGGGTAAGAATATCCTGGGAGTGGAACCTCCTGTTTCCGTTGTTGATTCTGATGTTCAGCAAGGATTGGGAAACCCCAGTGAACTGAGGGCAGCTGATTTCCATCATTTGAAAAACATCCTCAAAGAACCTGTATTATGTAATGTTGGCAAATACTAGACACGCAAAAGCAACTTATACTCTAAGAAAAGCCGAGTAAGGTTGAAAACTAGCTAAGACACTCATCTTGCATTCTGTATGATGATACTTCTTTTATACAATACTTATATTTGTTTATTTAGTAAGAAATTATACAGTGAAGCTTCTTTGTCCAGAGAGAAAAGACTAATTGGGATGCCTACAACCTATTTCAATCAATTTTCTTCCCCAAATCATGTTAGGTCAAGATAGCAAAAAGTTAACCTTACTAAAAGCATGCTTTGGCCAAACTGTATTATTTAAACTGCATTAGACTTAGGCAAGAGGCCAGCATTCTTTATGTTGAGCTGAGCTGGGAGGTGGGACTGAGTTGATACAGGAATTATATATGTGCATATTATTAAATCTGGGAACAATAGTGTCATAAAATTAAAAATCATTTAGGGCCCTAAAAACTCTACTACAAAAAAATGGAGTTGATATAAACTGAATTGCTCATGAAATCATCCTTTTATTACTGATCAAGCATCATATGTGACAAGTACTGAGTGTATCCCTGGAACCCTGGAACTACAAAAATATACAAGGCATTTTTTTGTGTGGTTTCCCAGATTGAAGTATTCTTTCCTCCCTGTAAACATTGGCAGTTTCATACCACATATTCTTTGACAGTTTTGTACTCAGCCCTGTGATATTTTAGCTCTTAAATTCTTGAATTGGTTCTTAGTATTCTGTAAATTTACATTTATCACTTATCATTTATCTCCCCACTAGAACATGTAGTCATTCCTCATGTAGTCAGGCTAAACGAGGAGGCAATCTTTGTGAAGACCAGGTTACTTTCCTTTCAGGATTTAGGGGACTTTTCAGTAGAAACGGACTCACCTGGATTTGCAGACCAAATAGTGCAACAAAAATGTACAAGATTGCTTTGAAAAGATATCTTTGGATATACATGTAACCACCAGTGCCTGGGAAATAGTACTTGCAAATGAATGATAGATATAAAACACTGCTTTTGGGGAATAGTTATAAAGCACTACTTTTGAGGAATTAGAACTGCCATCTTAGGAGCAAGAGGGGGATACATTGTTTGACAACACTGGGGATGAGAGGGAGGATGGAGAAACAGCTGATAATTTTTTTAATAATTAAAAAAAACTCTCCAGTCTTTTCCTATAGATTTGTCAGAGCAAGCTGAAAAAATAGAGAATGATTTGTCTTCTTTAAAGACTGACATCAATATTCAATCTGGATATATATCCTGCTATATCATCTTTATTACACCATACAACTCTCACAATCAACATTGGACATAAAAATAAGTGAGGCAACAACATGTGGAGGAATTCCATTTATTGTGGATGCATTTTTACAATATATGTTTATTGCAGCGATCAATTATCAGTGAAAAATATCAATGTTAATTTTTAGGAATGGCAGATTCACAGAACATGCTAGTCACCTTGCAGTTTTACTTCTTAAAGACAGCAAAGAGAATGGTAATCAGATACACAAAAGGGATTTATTTTTCAAAAGATAATTCCAAACTCAACAAAATTCTAATCTAAAACTCAGTCCACCCAAACTTGGAATAAAAGTCACGATTGATATATTCTCTTCTCAACTTTAGATTTTCTAGAAAAATATATAATATAGAGATCAGGAGAAAGTCTTATTCAAAAATACAAGGCAATGTCACCAAGGCCTTAGTTCAAGCTTTGAACTATTTCCCACCAGTGATGGGAACAGCGCTGAGTTGGGCACTGCTTGTGAATTCTAATTCATCTTACCATAGACTCATGTCTACTCTGTCAGAGGTGAATGCCTTGTGCAGTCTTGGTGACTTTCCTTCCTTTGGCTTAGGAGTGCTAAAAGCTAGAGATTTCAGCTACTTTTTACTTATTTATAAATAACACGGACTTTGGAAGGCAGTGTTCATGTCCAGGCCTGGCTTGCTCCTCCAGGGAGGATGCGATAGATTAGAAAAAGTTATTGGGGGCGGGGGGTTAGGAGGGTTCTTCCTTGTGGTAGGAATTGAGACTAAGACAATTTTTGGTTAAGTAAATTGAGGTATACATTTACATAGCCACATTCTGTGTGTATACGTCTATGCTATATTGCCCAGACACTGGAATACTCACTGATCATTCATTGTGAACAGATGAACACTTAGAAGCTAACGGAAGGCCTGATGTGTAAATGCTGTGTATAAAAATAATGAATAGAGAAAGATTCTTGGGGAAAAATTAAAGCTAGTAAAAGTTACATATATTTTTTGAACTTTTAACACATTATCAACCTATAAGTACCAACCACTAATAAAGGTAAAGAATTTAATTTTAAAAATGTTGAAGTATATTAAAAATTGAAGAACTGTCATGACTCCTACAGATAGGATTTTGTTCGCTTCTCTGCTCTGCCTCCAGATGTGAGCTAAAGTTGATTTTGTATATACATACATAGAATTCCAACCTGTATGATCTTGTCACTAAAATTCTTGTCTTTTAATTTTAGAGTGGGAGGAGATCTTGGGCATCATCTAAGTCAGCCTTTTGTGAACTTGACCATTAAATAAGGATTTGAATAAACTTTAGGGTTGACCCAGATGGTTGGTTTAGTAAAATTTATAATGAACTTCATGATTGCTTTTAATTAAAAACTAAATTCTATGTTTTATAGAAGATGCCAATTCACTTTGCCACATCTCATCTCTTTTTTTCTTGCAGATGTTTGGGTATTGAAAACATATCATCTATTCTGCCATGTCTCTTGAGAAATATGGAATATTTGTGATTTTTGATTTTTTAAAAAAGCTGTGATAATTGGCTAGTTACAAGGACATACTGCTAAATATAATAGTCTAGCACATAAAAAAGCTTTCTAGCATTACTGTGTTGTATATGTGTATGAACATACATACATAATCAGGTCATCTAAATTGTGGTTCACTATCACTACCAAAGAAATCCACAAAGCAACCAACCTAAAGAAATCAGTACCACTGTCAGCTAACATCATAATCCAATTCAGATAATCATCAATATGGAAAAAAAGAATACTTTAACAGAACATTAAAAAAAAGACAATCATAATTGCAGTATCTCAGATCTGAAATAGATTCCTTTAGAAAGCGTTATAATTTCCTAATAAGATAATGTCTTCCATGCTTTATTCTAAAGTGCAGAAACATGACTTCTGTAGTTAAAGCAAAAACTGCTACAACTCATTTTTTCCCCCAGATACTGCACACATTTCTTCAAGCAAATTTCAACGTTTAAACCTCCTTTTGTTGACTTCCAATGTGGTGGGTGCCACTTTTCAGACACAGAGTGACGATGATCAGTAGAAAAGTCTCTAGTTCACAGCATGGTTTTCTTTAGAAACAGGCTCCTGTGCAAAGGCGGTACTTTTACCATGAACATCTCTAGACTGTGATTATTAAATATAGTGATAATATACATGGGTTTACTGGGATAATGAAAAATTAAAGGAATCGAACCCAATTTAGTAATTCAACATAAATATAAAACAGGTCAAATTAGCTCTCTTCCACTGAGTTGGTCCAGCATCTTGAGTGCTACTTGGGTTCTTTCTGGAACTGTCTCAGACCTGTTGAGAGAAAAGAGGCATTTGAATTGGCAAGCCATGTGCTTCAGCCAGATGTTTTGTGTTAGAAGTCCTAATAAGGCAAGAGTAAATATTGACAAAAGGGGGGATTATCCTTGGCATTCTATGCAAATATGCTTTCTTCTTAGTCTCCTTTTGAGTTTTTTTTTCACTGTTCTCATTCTCATTTCTATTTCTCTTTCCCAGTCTTGATCTTTACCCATGCTCAAGGTTTTCAGGGCCAAAGAGGGTTATCTTTTTCTTTTAAACTCCACCATCAGGGCCAGGAATCTATAGTATTTATTCCAGAATAGGCACAGGTGACTGAACAGCACATGCTCTGTCACTTCAAGGCAAGGTGGAGAAGTCAAAAATGCTTATTTCTCATTTCCTCCCATTTTTAACCTAGCATGCTCTTTCCCCCCTAGTCTTAACGCTCTACTCTCAGAACTCATCTGATCCACAGTCTTCTTAGTGTACCATTTCCCCCTCTGGATTAACTGCTGACAGTCCTTGCTGAGGTGGTCACAATATTTCCGTCCTGGGGCTGCATTTCAAATGTGCTGTTTTTTCAATTCAGAGGGGTGACTGCTTGACCAGCAGTGATTTGGCTGTTCTGCAGCAAAGAGGTGACCTAACTTGTTTCCTGGTCAGCTTGGCTCTGGGCCTGATGATTATAGTCTTACTCCTGCAGAGAGTTTGGTGGTCTAGATGGAGGAGGAGGGGGCTGTATGTGTGGAAGCTCCCTGTCACCTGTCTTCCTTGTACCAGCAGGTGGCACAGTTCCAGGGTAGGGGGTGGGATGGCTGGGGGTACCCTTCAAGTCCTGTTAGAGAGCGGTCCAGCATTCAGAGTGGATCTTTATGCCACCTCTCAGAGCTCTGGCTCAGAGGGATATTCTCCATAGGGGTTGCACAATACCTGGGGTAATGGACAGTGGACAGGCCTTCTTCAGGACACTATCCATTTCTGAAAGATCAGAGACCTATTTGAGGGGCCATCATGGCTTAGGCCAAGAAAAGTTCAGTCTCTGTTTAAAAAAAACAAACACACAACTAAAGAATAATTCTATTTCATTCCACCATAGGAACTATGGAATTGTACAAGGAGCTTTTAGAACCTTCTACAAATCTTCAGTTGAATATTCAGTATAAAAAATGTGATATGGTTAAGAATGCAGGCTAAGATCAGACAGCCCGAGTTTCAAAATTCAGTCTGCTACTTATTTGCTGTGTGACCTTGGGGAAGCTGCTAAATACCTTTGGGATTCATTTTCCTCTGCAAATGAGGGCCATCATATTGATTCCTTCACATTTTGACCAGAGAGTCAGGTAATAAGGTAGATTGAAAGGGTCGACAGCACTTGGCATACAGTGGAGACTCAGTGGCACTGGTTGTGGTGGTGATGGTGGCTATGATATAGTTAGCAATGACTTAGAAAACTGGGCTTATTTCAAAGTCACTTTAACTAGAGAGATGGGGCTTGTGGATTTTTTTGGGCCTGAAAGGGCAGTCAATACTGGCAGGTTAGATGAGGAAACATTCTAGATACACCAGGCTTCGGGGCTCACGGGAAAGGAAAGTGATTCAGTACAGTGAATTGGAGCGATTCTCCAGTGACTGAGGGAACATTCCTCAGACTTCAGTTTGCTCAAAGAGTACATCTGTCTCTAGAGTTCAAAGTTGACCTGTGAGGTAGACTTACTGATCTCTCATTTCTCTTTTTAAATTTTCCCTTTATTAAAGGGAAAGATGAAACTTATATGAAATGGGAAAGTCTAAAATTAGTACTTGAATTAGTTGTTTGTAAGCAGGACCTCTAATTTTAGTTTTAACATGAATGAGATATTATCCTGAGCCTCTTGTTTGAAAAGTAAGCACACCCTTTGAGTAAAAGACCAAAAAAAAGTAATAAAAAAAGGCAAATCCAAGCATCCTTATCTAGTAGTTTTCATGGGGTCATAAATATTGGAGGTTATTATTATTATTATTATTACAGCAACCTTGAACCCTTAGCTGCTGGGAATATAACTCTTTGGAATGATTCCAGAAAGAAGCTTTGAAACCTCTCAGGGAGATAGATATTTCTATGTGATCTTGAAAAGGTTGGGAACCAAAGCTGGACCTTGTTAGGACCACTATACAGCCTTGTACTGTCAACACTCCTCCACTACAGCTTCTAGAATGCCCTGGTGGGAGTCATTTCACAGTTTGGGACAATTTGTGTTGTATGACTGACAGACCTGCCATGCTGTAGGCCCATGGGTCTTTCATTGCTCTTCATATAGTTTTTTAGAATCTAACAGTCCCCTAGGGTAAAGCTCAGTGGGTCAGTGCTAGTTCCCATTTGTTCCTAGCATCCCCTACCATAAGGCACAGCCTGAGAAGCAGCTATGGAAAAACATCCTCCCAGCAGATTACCTTAGCAGGGGAAGTGACCTTATCCACAGATTGCTTTTCCCAGAGGTTTCGCTTCCCAGATACATCTCCTGGCCTCAAATCCTAGTGAAGAGAAAATAGAAATTGGTAGGTGGTAGGTCGAAAGAAATCACATCTGTTATTTGGATGTCTCAATTTCTCTTTTCATACATTTTATCCTAGTGAACTGGAGTGAATGGATGCCAAAGGATCCTTTTTAAAATATCTGGATCTTCATCTGTGTTATGGTAAGAGAATGGTCTGGAGCCACCTAGCATCTTCGTCCTTCACCAAGGAGTTCACCCAAGTTGGAATTTTAACATTTTAAATATAATGTAGCCAAACTTTAAACATTCTATGCTCTCAGAAGTGAAGAGAGCTGAAGCTTTTTTTTGTCCCCTCCGCCCCCACCCCTACCCTCACCCCCACTCCCATTGAAGAAGGAGGTCACCTTTGGAGTAACTTTTTTTTTTTTTTTTTTTGAGACTAGGTCTCACTATGTTGCCCAGGGTACCACAGAATCAAGCGATCCCCAGCCTCAGCCTCCCAGGCGCGTGCCACCACACCCAGATACTTTTTGAGACTAGGACTTGCTGTGTTGTCCTGGGCAGGTCTCGAACCTGTGGACTCAAGTGATTCCTAGTCTCGGCCTCCCTTCTTAGGCTGGGATTAAAGACACGTGCCACCGCATCTGGCTGAAATAACTTTCTTCCGGTGTCCTCCCATCATCCCTGGCCCTTATAAATTTAGGCTACACTAACCAAACTGCCCAAAGCCAGCCTTTCTTTGCATGAGGGCTTTCTCAGACTACAGATGTCACTCTTGCCCACACACAAAGTGGGCGGGATCTTCAGAAAGTGGCATGCCTGGAAGAGCCCTCAAGTGCTCTCCAGTGAGAAAGGGCAAGACTATTCCTCAGCTCAGGCCTCAGGTAAGCTGTCTCTGGCACAGATGTTTCAGAGTGACTTGCCTGGTTTCCCTCAATGGGATTCAGTTTCAATAGCTCCTGTGGTGACTCCCTAATAATCACATGGCACTGGCCACCTCCTTCCCTTCCCCAACCCCCATTTTATTCCTCCAGTGCTTTTCTCGCCTCCCAAGGACACCCCTTGTGCTCATCACAATCCGAGGCTCTACTTCCGCACCGCCCAGACTCATACACTTTTCTAACTGTTCTTTCCTCAGACTAAAATCATGGAGCAGGTGGGTAATTCGGAAGTGGCTCAGTAGAACCCACCTCCACAAAGGCAAACATTTACCACAAATTGTATCCATAAGAGAAGGTGAGAGCTGATGACATATGTGAGAACTTGTAGAAGTCTTGGAAAGAAAACACTAATGTGTGATCGATAACAGTTCTACAGCCATGATTATTTACTACCTCCTAATTAATTTGGCTTGGATAAGGATCCAAATTTCTGTTTCCATTTGCTTCCAGCATTTGCTTATATTAGTACTTGGCAAAAGGTAGTTGTAGAAAATAAATGTGTTTTACTGAAATAGTGATGTTTATTTTGGCAGACCCTTTTCTCATTGGAAGGCAAAAGCTAGAGGCAGTTGTTTTTATCCATGGACACTAGTCTAAATGGACATATAGATAGTATTGAGATCTCAAGACTGAAAAAGCACCGATCAAATGGTTCTCTGTGAAGCATTTCAGATTTGCCTTAATCTTGCCAAGTTTCTGGATTTCCATTGTGGCACGAATTCCTGATATTCTATTAGAGAGTTATACCTGTTTAACTTGGAACCAATAAGCAACAAATCAGATTGTTTTTGAAGAATTCCATTGCCTTTGCCAATGGAGGTAGAAGCTGCCAAATTGTCTGGAAGACTGTTTTTGAAATTTTGGAAACTATAATTAGGAACATGCTAAATGGATGTGCTGTGAAGTGGTTATTATTACTTTATTCATTTGACTTATAGAAGATAAATATTTTTCTTTCACATAAATGTTATTTTTCCCTAATCCTGACTATGAGTCTCTCCAGCACACTTAGAATTTAAAAAGGCTATCTGAAGAAAAGATTCACATCCAAGTGCTAAGCTGGCACATTAAATCAAAGGGAAAACATAAATGTAATTACCTGACCAGACTACATTTTAGAGAAAGACCCACTCCGCAAGAAGAGGGAGGAATGAAGGCAGGAGAAGCAGGTTTCCAATCAATCAGAGATCAAAGAATGAAGAAGAGAATGCAGCTGAGAAAGAAATATTGTTTTTCATAAATAAAAAGACATGAACATTTTAATTACTGTATAGAACAAGTAGTTTAGACACCAAGAGCAGACAAATCAGCTAACATAGCTCTGTTAGTGTTGAATTCTAGTTATAGAGTTACACTGAAATTCTGTAACATTTAGCCCAAATAGCTATCCCGGTAGAGAATTAAGTGTAGAATTAAGTGTAGACGATGCTTCATTTTAGATAAATTTACTTTCAGGGACCCCCCACCCCAGTCACCCTGACTTGCTAAACCATCTTGAGCACTTTTAATTCTTGCCTATTTGAAAAAAATTGTGTCATAATTAGCGGCAGAGAATGATCTTGCTCTTCAGTGAATTTTAGAACTGAGCACAAATCCAGTGGCCTACACTTTTCTTGAAGCTTCACTGGATGAGGACCATTTTGTGAATTAATTTCCCTCTGATTACTCCTCACTGGCCAGAGGCCACACATCTGCAAACACAAATCCAGGCTTTCCTTTCTAGCTGTATGCACCAAGGAATAGGAATAAGGGACTGAGAAGAAATCACCCCTGGGCCCAAACTGGGACCTCTTATTTGTTGTCATCTTTCAGTCATCTGCTGGGTTCAGGGTCACTTGGAGCAAGGAAAGAAAAAGAGAGAATCAACAAATTCAAGATGCAAATTCAAATGCATGTCTCCACACCTCACAAAGGAGTCAAATCATAATTGATAAAAAAAGAAAATGCAGCATAACTGTGTGGGCCAAAACCACAGAGCTCTTAGCTGCAGGCTACCAATGTGAACTCCTGGGCCACCTCAGACAAGGTCCTTGCTTGACCTGTCTTTCTAAACTGTCTTGACTTAATCTTTGGCTGGCCAACTTTTATGCATCTGCAGGAATTTCTTCTCTTTTCTGCTGGCCCCACAATGTCCGTGTGTTACTCTCCCATCTTGCTGGGCTCCACATCATGTCTTCTCCCAAAGAGTCTGCCATGTTGCCATTCATTCTTTGACAAACACTGGGTCTGCTAGCTTTGGAATGTCTACAAAGCTTAAAGTTTCTAACTGAGTAATCCTCAAACTAGTCCTTTATTTACAATGTCACTTACCTATTGGTTTCTTAAAGACAGTCAGTCAGTAAGTCACTCTATTCTACGAAACTTGGTGGGATATTGGAATAAAGAGATCGCTATACTCTACACCGATTCTTAGCCTTCCTTTTCCTTCCCCCATCTAATAGATGGTCCAGCAGATTACTTACTAGAGAGTAGGTTAAGCAGGCAATGATTCTATAATTCCTCTGTAATACCTTTTTGTCTTGCCATTTGTAGGAGGTCAAAATGGGGGTCTTTTGGGGGAAACTTTCACACAATTACCTATTGTAACAATAGCTTATTTGAATCTCCTAACTTCCCTCTAGAATGACAGATATTGCTAGTGATCATTTTCTGAGAGTGATCAGTTAAAATGCTAATTAAAGAGTATCTGTCAAGCCCTGGCCCAATTGTGTGAGGATAATCTGGCACAGAGATGAAACAGGTTGTAAACACTACACATATGCAAAAGTGACCATCTCCTCTACAATGTTCCAGACTCATCAAAGAGAAAACACACACCCTTCTCTTTCTCCTTGCTATCTTGGAAGTGAGCCTCTGAATTTCTGAGGGTATGTCATACATGTGTTTTGGGGAAGAGGGTCCTTAGATTTTATTAGTGTTTGAAGGGAGTTCATACTTCAAATAATAATTCTGGAACCAAAAGACTTACATAAAACCGCTAAAAAGTAATTTCTACTCTTTATATAATCATGGGTGGGAAGCTTGTGGCACCGTAGAGCACGGACATTTTGGGGCTGATCCCTCCCCTGACTATAATCCTTTTATAGACTCTCTCCATGTTTGGTTTATATGAGTTTTATATCTCCTGTGAGCCCTAATGCTGAGACTCACTGACTATTAATTAAATGACTACTAAGAGTTGTGTCCACTAAAAGTATGGAAAGTTTCCATTTTTTCTTTTAAGCTGAAGCAGTGATAAATGCTAGTGCCTTTTGAGATGAAGTATGGAACAAATGGATATAATAAATACCCCATGTAAAGAGGCCCAGAATGTGGTAATCTTTTACCTCTGCAATGGAATGGTCATAATGGTTGAGTCTCTGTGCTACTAATGAAGGTCTAGAAGCCCATTTAACAGAGAAAGATAACTAATGTAGAAGAGGGAACTTAAAAAGGTTATTGATTATAATGGTTAATACAAGACAAGTGCCACATACATGCAATGAAAAAGATAGAAAAACTACTTTTATAGTAAAAGAACCACATTTAAATCCTTGAGAATATTTTTGATTATCAAAAATAATACTTATAGCCAAATTTTAGAGTTTCTAGATACTGTTTTTAAAAATATGGCTTTCTTTTGAAGATATTGACAAATTATAGCAATTACTTCTATGACCATCTAGTAACTCTAATTTTGAGTTCAGTAACAGAAACTAGGCAAATTATAAAATACATGTTCAAAACAGCCAACACACATGATCTTTGAGAATAGTTGGGAGGGGAGAACATCTTGAGATAGAAGCAGTCAAGATAATTCAACACTTTGATTTTCAAATTCCTTAGCTGTAATTTGGACAATGGGAGTTAGCTAGATAGGCCAACTGAGAGTATACATTTGAAGGGTTCAACCTTCTGGTTAACTGCTATTCTCAGGGTGGAGAGGCGATTATTTGGTTCCATTTTACTCTCCAAGTGATCACAATGCAGTAGCTCAGAACTGTTCTCTTTAAATCTCAGTCCTTTATTATTCATCAGTGAGAGTAAATTACAGGAGTTTTCTTTTCAAAGCAAAGAGATCAAGTGCTTGTTTCCTTCAACTTCTGAAGCTAAGAATCAAAGACATTTAGAAACCTGAAGCTACTTACCGAAGGTTTGGGAGCAGGAGACCGATTTCCATCTGGGGTTTTAGTTAGCCATTCGTTGATGCGGCTGGAGACCCCCACCTTCAAGCCAGCAGTTTCCTATAAAGAAACGAAGCATTGAAAAAAGGAAACTTTACTAAGAAAGAAATCTTCAAAACAACCTCAAGATACTGAGTATTTTTCACTTATTAATTATTATTATTTTTTCTTTGAGACTAGGTCTTGCTATGTTGCCCGGGATAGTCCCTCCATGGACTCAAGAGATCCCAGCCTCAGCTTCCCAGGGAGCTGGGATTACAGGCGCCTGCCACTGCGCCCGGCTTCTTTTGAGAGACCGGGTCTCACTGTGTTGCCTAGGGTAGTTTCGAACCAGTGAACTCAAGTGATCTCTGGTCTCTTGCCTCCCAGCACTTGGATTACAGATGATGCCCGCCACTACGCCCAGCTTGAGTATTATTTATTTATTTATTAGTAATTTATTTATATATATATATTTCACATCTTTGTGTTCCCGGGGGTTTATCCACCATCTCCCCTCCCTGACCATTCCCACCCATCCCCCCACCCCCAGTTGTGTACTTAATTTGGTTGTTAGCTTGTTTTGACTTTTCCTCCTTGCCTTTTGTTTTTCCTATATCCCATTTGGTGTCTTTTTCTTTCTGACTTGTTTCTGCCAATATTTCTTCTAGGCCCATTCATGGACCTAAAAATTTATCTTTTTTTTTTTTTTTTTTGAGACTCGGTCTCACTATTTTTGCCGGTGGAACCGCAGGCTCACGTTGCCCGGGGTACCACAGACTCAAGCAATCCCCAGCCTCAGCTTCCCAGGTAGCTGGGATGACAGGCGCGAACCACCACGCCCAGCTATGTTTTTGGAACTAGGTCTTGCTACGGGCCCCAGGCGGGACTCGAACCGCGATCCCTAGCCCCGGCCGCTTCATAGGCTGAAGCTTACAGGCACGAGCCACCGTGCCCGGCAAATTTGTCATTTTTAATTGATGAGAAATATTCCATTGTGTGTATATATACCACATCTTTTTTCATCTGTTCATCTGTTTTCGGACATTTGGGTTGTTTCCATGTTCTTGCAATTATAAACAGTGCTGCAGTAAACATCCGAGCACAAGTGTCCCTTTGTATAAGTATTGAGGTCTTCTTTGGGTAGATTCCCAGAAGAGTGATTGCTGGGTCAAATGGTAGTTCCATTTTCATCAGTTTGAGGGTCCTCCACACAGCTTTCTATAGTGGCTGGACAAGTTTATGTTCCCACCAGCAGTGTAAGAGTGTTCCCTCCTCCTCACATCCTTGCCAGCACTTGTTGCCTGTTTTTTTGATGTGGCCCCTTCTTACTGGTGTAAGGTGGTATCTCATTGTGGTTTTGATTTGCATTTCCCTGATTGCTAGTGACATTTGCATTTTTTCATGTGCCAGTTGGCCATGAAGTTGGCATTTCCTCTTTGAAGAAGTGTCTTTTTAGTTCTCCCCATTTTTTGACTGGGTTTCTTGTTTTGTTTTTGCTAAGTTGTGTGAGCTCCTTGTGGATCTTTGCTATCAAACCCTTATCACTTTTGTGAAGGGCAAAATTTTTTTCCTGCTTGGTTGGGTGGAGAGATACTAATTAACATAACAGCAATCAACTATTGACTGCTATATTTAATATTTGAATAACATAAGCCTTAAACTTGAAGTGTGAAGAATATGCTGTCTGGTATTATTTCCCTGCACTGCACCCTGAGTGCCTACCCTCTAGAGGCAGCGTGATTAATTTCAGGTTCTTAGTGTTGTGGTCTGGCCTTCTGAACACATTCTCTTGGGACTGGCTATTGTGGTCATTACAAAAGAAAGTCAGAATAACACCATCTTTACCAAACTTTGAACTAAAAAAAAAAAAAAAAACCGCAGGAAAAAATGCAGCTAGAAATCCTGTGCTCACCTTATTTGGAGTGCCGGCTGCAGAGGGGGATGAGAACACATTCCCTTTCTCCCACATGCTCTTGATATTACGCACACCTTCAGCCGGGACAGGAAGATCCGAGGCTGCTGGCTTCGTAGGTTTGGCAGTTTTTGTTCCCTGAAATGTGTGAATTATTTTTAGGATGGGTGCTGCTAAGTTTATTCTCTTACACTGATAGGTGCCCTCCTCAACATCTTCATGAGCATTCACTGTGTAAACACAGTCACCAAACATGAGATTCACAGTTTCTGCTGTAAAACTACATTCTGATGACATACACATCTCAAAATACATCATAAGATTTAGATTGAGGGTTTTTCAAAAAGTGAATTAGGCCTTTTATTAGGATTCCACTTATTGGTGAGTGATAGTCTAATTTTTGCACCGATGGTTAAGTGCTTACTGTGTGCAGGGAAGTGATAGGGTCTGATACAGTGGTGCTCAAGAGGGTGGACTCTGTAAGCTTCAGGGGCTTCCATTTTAATAGGAAAGAAAGACAGTAGGAGTTGTTCATGTTTGTTTCCCAGTGTGATAACTGCAATGAAAGACAAATGTGATTCTGTAAAGCCTACAAAGAACACACGATGGGGAATGACACCTTCTTTAAAGGAGCAAAAAAGAAGTGACATTTAGATCTAGATCTGGAAGACCTGGAAGTGGGAGGTGAAAAGAAGGAACAAACACTATTCCATGCAGAGTAACAGTTTATGAAAAGGACCGCATACAGGGAAATGCTAACAGACGCAGGAGCATCCAAAGCATGGAGCGGACCACAGGAGGAGGAATGGCAGATGTAAGGGAAAAAGGTGTGCATTCAGAATACTTTTCCATCAGTGGCTATGGGCACACCCAGAATCATGCGGTGTCTGTATGGGTCCTTTGCGATGTGTTGCATGTGCTGTCAAGGTGCTCAGGCAGGAGAATGACATTGTTGGTGGTCTGGGAAAAAACATTTTTCTGCATCACAGTCTGAAGACACAGCTTGACCTCACTTACCCTATTAGAGCTATGATCAGTTCAACTAAGAAAAATACTCTGCATTTGGTCATATTTTAGTGGATATTTTTAAGCTAGTGAAAAATCACATCTGGGCATTAGGATTTAATGATTCATTTGATAAATCATTCAGACACCCCTTGTCTTATTCCCTCTTATCAGAGGTTTGAGAACTATTTTACTGAAGTACAAAGGAGAGAGAGAAAATCAAATCAAACCAATCCCATTACTATATATAGCAGGTGCACTGACATAGGAGATTAAAGTCACTGAAGAAGTCCACACAAAGTAGAAAAAACAGGGTCCTATTTTGGTCACTGGCATGCTACTTGGAAATACACATTACTTCCAAATAGAGTCGTCACCTATGTCAACTGAGTAAAGAAATGCTGGACTAGACAGATGGAAGCAAATGACTATGATCCCCTAAGTATAAAACACTTAATTTGAAATTGTTAATAACTAAACTTATGCTGGCTACTGTCTTATCTTATACCATTAATTTTATTTGATATAAAACGATTAACCAAGGTTGTAATGGACCTGTTTAAACCTCTTATGAGAACACATTTATTGGGCATTAAAGATACTGAAGATATATTTGTGAACATATAAATAATATGGTTAGTACCAATAAACCTATTCATTAAAAGACTAACACCTTTATTAAATACTCAGGCTGCAAGTAGCAAACAGCAATTTATTTAACATTCTATAATTTATGACTATTTTTCCCTCTAATTTGTTCAAAGTGCAAAACAGCATCATTAGATTTCTAATGCCCTATTTAGTTATTGAATGTAATTGTTGTGCTAAGTGTTTCTACATCAGAAGAGTTTAGTTGTCTTGGATCACCACCCTGAGGTCATCTCTCACCTCGATTGCACTGGTATATTGCTCCAGTCGGCTGTCAATCTTGGAGACAACTGCTGTTTGGTGAGTTGATTTGACACCGCTGCTAAGGAGGTAAACACACACACATACACACAAATATGAGAGAGAATCTTTCTGTGCAGTAGCTGATGGGTCCCGAACAATCAATCATATTTACCTTTTCTGTACAGACTTATTCAAAAATTCTGCCCGCTCTTCGATCTAAGAATAAAAAAAAAAAAAAAAGAAAGAAACAACTCAGTTAGCATTTGCAACTCATAAACACAATCCTCTCTGATACTGGTGGATAAAAGTGCCAGAGTGTCTTCAGGTGTCTGGGTGTGGGGCACAGACACTCTGCTGGAGGAGAAAACTATGTAAGAAATTTCAACAGATAATGAGCAGGGCTGCCAGAGTACAGAGAAATAGGTGGAGAAATATGAAGTGCTGGAGAGGAAGACTAGACATATAGAATAAATATGTCCCTGCTGTCTAAATCAGAGTATAAATCAGAGGCAAAATACGTTTTATTTCGAGGTTATCACAATACATTTTTTAAAAGCCTATGTTACCCTTTAGGACATGTCTATATGTATGCAGATGTACGATGCTACTTGATTAGCCAAAATTTTCCAAAATAAGATAAATAATTCCCATAACAAGATATATAATTTTCTTAACTATATATCTGATGTGAAATAGTATATATAAATACATATATTTAAAATATTTAAATATATTTAAAATATTTAATATATTTAAAATTTATTAAAATATAAATATATATTTTATATATATTTAATATATAATTTATATTTTATTTATATTTATATATATATTAAAATATAAATATATATTTATAAATATATATAAATATATAAAATATAAATATATTTAAATATATTTAAAATATATGTATTTATATATATTTAAAAATATATATTATAAATATTTATCTGGTTATATATAGACATATAACCAGATAAATATATTTATATAAGTATATAACAAGATAAATATACAACAAGATAAATATATTTAATACATAACAAGATAAGTATATAACAAGTGTTATTTTGATAAAATTTGGGGAAGGGGGTGTGTGTGATATAATTGTTTGAAAATTGATACTTTCCTTACTACACACTCTTTTTTACTCCAACATATGAAAAAAAGTAATAATAAAAATAAATTTTAATTAATTTACTTCAAATTTATTTTTTGCTTATATTACATAAGAAAATGCTTTTACTGCTAACCTAACCTAAGTATGAGAAACTAGTATCAGGGTTTCCCAAACAAGGAATAGAAGTAATGAAAAATCCACAAATATATGTTATATATAAATATATAACAAAATATATAATTTTCTAAACTATACATCTGACAGGAAGTAAGATCAAACAGGAAAGACAACTAAGAAGTGTGAAAAACTCACGGCTTAGCCTCATTTCCTACCTTGACACCTACCCCGGACTTACATTGCCCTGAGTGTAAAAGATGGGGTTGGGGTGGAATGAAATTAGGGCACAGCTCACCAGGAGTGGCTGAGACCTGCTATGAAGCTCCTCTTAGTTCAGAGCAACTCTAACAGATACCAAATAGGGCCATCCATCAGTCTTCAACACATTATCATTTTTTTTAAACTAGAAATTTCTTTTTGCTGCAATGAATGTTGCTAAATCAAAAATGACCTTTTTCTGAAATAGCATCATTCAAATTCAGATATTCGAGAGTTATCTCAGCTTCTGACATCTACATTTTTGAATTTTGTAGTTATACTATCGAGTATGGCTTGACTCCATCATCTCATTTTGTCAGGGCCTACTATCCACTTATTGATGCACGTTATTGGGAAACTCCTCAACATAGTGATTCTAGATAATGTGTTCTAATAATGTATACGACGTTATAGAACATCATAAATTAAATGTTCTGTATAGGGAACTTAAGGTCTTCTTTTGAAGACCAGAGGTGGCAGTGTTGTTCTGATAAAACTTGGAGAAGGGGATATGTGGGACATAATTGATACTTTCCTTACTCCACTCTCCTTTTCACTCCAACATATGAAAAACAATATTAATAAAAATAAACTTTTAATTTAATTCACTTAAAAGTTATTCTTTGCTTGCATTAGGTAAGAAACTACTTTCACTGTTAATCTAATCCGAGTATGAGAAACTAGGATCAAGGTTTTCCAAACAAGGAATAGAAGTAATGAAAAATCCACAAATCACACTGGTTGATAATATACGTATTATCACCTCTAAGTAGGTGAAATGTCAACTCATTTTCCTCCACTGGCAATGTGAACTTAGGACCATTTATAAAACTTTCAGGCCAGGAGCCTCAACAATGGCAGGAATTCCAGAATATGAAACAGAGCCCCAGAACCATAGCAATAACAAGATGTAAGAGATGCAAATGACTGTTTCTGAAAGCACATCTCTGTTGCACAGAAATCAAAATGCATTGGTCATTTTCCTTATATCGACTTTAACTCACACAATGCTTCTCTACCAGAAGGGGAGATACCTGGCTTCCTAGAACATGGATGAAATGGGAAGCCTGAAATCTGCTTGAGGGGAAGATCAGATAAACAAGTTGAAAAATCTTTGTAGAGATGAGATATTAAAGAGGAGGAGGAAGATGGTTTGTTGTTTTATGTAAACGGGGTAGTGCAGAAGTCTAGACAAGTACTATTTTCTCCATGTTAGCAAGGCTGTTTAGAGCAAGCCTGGCATAGGTGGGACTCGAGGAAAGGGAGAATGAGAGAACATGGTTTTCTTGGACTACTGATGAAGCCTCAATGGAAGGATTCTGGACTGGGGCAGCTTAGACTCAGGTGCAGAGATGGCCTGCTCTGAGTGGGTTTTATTCTTCTGCTCTTTCTTCTACACCAGGGGCTCCATAGCTGTCATCCATTTACAAAGAGCAACTTCAACTCATGCTTTTCACATGGCCTTCAAGCTAGGAATGATTCTGAATCAGAGGATAGAACAAAGACCAAGAGGAATATTACTTGACATTGAAAAATCTTGAGCTTCAAATTCTGCTGTCATAACAAAGCTCATCTACTCCACAAAGCTTCTCTATCATTTTGCCAGGGATGACATCTTGCCTGTTGGAGCCTGAGTTTGGTCACTATTATCTTTTTGGATGTCCCCTAGGCACAGCCCACTGTGTCACAGTGGCCAGCTTAGCAACCTGGCTTTTCTCTTCTGCATAGTGAACACAAGAAGGATGTTCTTTTTTTTTTTTGGGGGGGGGAGGCTAGGTCTTGCTATGCTTCCTGGGATAGCCTGGATCCCACAGACTCAAACGATTCCCAGCCTCAGTCTCCCAGGTAGCTGGGATTACAGGCACCTGCCACCATGCCTGGCTGCTTTTTTTGAGACCAGGTCTTGCTATGTTGTCCAGGGAAGTCTTGACCCTGTGAACTCAAGCAATCCCAGGTCCCTTGCCTCCCAGCACTTGGATTACAGGCATGCGCCACCATGCCCCGCTAGGAAGGGTATTTTAAATATCAAATATTACCTAATAAAATCCTCCTGTAGCTTCGTTTGGATTCCCTGGGAAACAGACTTGGAGCCCAGAGGGTTTGACCATAAGTACTTTATTTGGGAGCTATCATAACTGTGACAGAAACCCAGATCATTATAAAGACTAAATGAAGTCACTTAGGAGGAAAACATACTGATTTTCATGCAAAACAGGTGACAACTGTAAAATGTAAGTAACTGACTTCAGTCCTTTTGGTGTGTCCCATGATGAGACTGTACACCCATCTGAAGAGACCCATGTATACATACTTAATCTGCTGGACCTGGCTGTCAAGGCTGTACAAGCTGTGCTCCTGGTTAATACTTAGTAACCTGGCTAGGTTAATGGCAAATGAGGCTAACCGTAATCATTCAGATCTGTGAAGTCACTCATTTATTCATTTGACATATTTATATCTTCACGGAGTGTGAGCCTGCAAAGCTGAAAATGGATTTGAAAATAATGGCAGGTGGGTTAGTCTTTCTCGAGTCTGCTCTCTTCCTCTACCTCTCCAACTTTCACTGTCTCCCTGGTAAACTCCTCCCTGCTCTTTCTCCACTCTGGTAGCCCTTGTGCCTTCCACGCCCAGGAGCTACGTTCTATGCAGGCAAGATGACACTCTTCCCCCAAAGAGCATGTCCAGGTCACATTTTGTCTCCTCCCAGGATAACAGCTTTAACATTGACCTTGTGTGTGTGTGTTTTTTAAATAACAACAAAGCAAGACAATGAACAGCTAGCATGAAAAGCAGCCAAACTTTCCCATTAAATGTACTTCAAACACATCCATTTTTAGTTTCTCAAAGCCATAAATAAGGTACTTGAGTCAGTGAAATCTTGAGCTAACTACCTAGTGTCATTTTAATATATACCTGAGGTATACATTTTAATGTATACCTGAGCATTTCAGGTGCATATTGTTCCACCTTCTCTATCATGTTGAGAACAGAGAGAAGCTGTGGAATGGCTGAAAGAAGAGGTAA
The DNA here is from genome assembly GCA_004024945.1 of Uropsilus gracilis. Classification (NCBI taxonomy): domain Eukaryota; kingdom Metazoa; phylum Chordata; class Mammalia; order Eulipotyphla; family Talpidae; genus Uropsilus; species Uropsilus gracilis. The sequence goes on from PVHY01017695.1 coordinate 23,919, forward strand.
ACAGGTAAGTGAACACTTGAAAAACTCCTAACTCTCTCTGGTGCTGAAATCAAGTTTCAATTATATTTTAATAAGGGTAGTATAAGAAGGTTTTCTGGGGGAAAAAATACCTTGAGAGATGAACCTTTAGGAGTGAAACATTTGAAGGGTTTCTTGTCATCTGATAAGCCATCTTCTGGCATCTTCTGGCGTTTCTCAGCAGCTTCTGCTCTTCGCCTTTCAATCTCTTCCTTTAGCCTTCTCTTCTCTTCCTAACAGAGAAAACAAATAGAACTTTCAACTCAAAAGGTGTGCTGTAGGGGAAAGAGAGAGAGGACTGTGACAGAGCGTGCTGCCCTGCCCACAAGGGCAGTCACTGGAGGAGTATGAGCTAACAGGTCAACTGCCTTATTCACTCTCTGGTATCAAGAGGTCCCAGCTCTTGGTCACATGACTTACCTGCTCATGCCTCAGTTTCTTCATCTGCAACATGAGGGATAGTAAGAGAACCCCACTGATTAGGGTCTTACTGAAAGTGAAATGGGAAAGCCAACATGAAAGGCTTAGACAAAGTTTAGATGAAGCTCAGTGGTGACACTGGCAACATTCCATCAAATCATGAAACTGACCTTCCTTTTCCATGTATGCAAACTGACCCAAATAGCCCAAATAGCCCATCCTCCTATTTCCTGGGAGAAGTATGAAGGCAAATGTGATGACTCGTGGGCTACTTATATAAATGAATGTGGCTGTATTTACCAAGTTGTACAAGGGATGATTATCTCCACCTCAACTGGGTCGATTCTTTTTTTTTTTTTTTTGGATACTAGGTCTCACTATGTTGCCTTGGGTACCAAGACTCAAGTTGTCCGGGGTATGGTGGACTCAAGCAATCCCCAGCCTCAGCCTCCCAGGTAGCTGGGATTACAGGCGCCCACCACGGCCACCCAGCTGCTTTTTTGAGACCAGGTCTCACTATGTCGCCTGGGTAGTCTTGAACCCATGAACTCAAGCAATCCCTGGCCTCTTGCCTCCCAGTGCTTGGACAACAGGTGCGCGTCACCACGCCCGGCTGGGTTGATTATCTTAGATAGTCTGACAGACCTAAGGTGATGCAGTGTGAGACCACAGATGCTCACAGTTCCCGTGAGCCTGGTTCCCGGCCTAAGAACACTCTGCTTCATCTTCTCTTGCAGGCAAAATATCCAGAGCCCCTAAGCAGTCACTCTGGGCTGATTTTATGAGAGATTTCAGACTTCTCAAGCAGGGAGTGGCCATTTCTATCAGTCAGTCTGTTACTGAGAGACCCGGTGGGTTACCTTCCTGACCTTTGTGATCCCTCAAGTTCCTATGTTGATCCCCACCCCCCACCCCTCAAGCGATGCTATCCAATCAGGGATAATACCGGGCTGAGGGACCCGTGGAAGGTGAGTAAATCCAGAAGGGGGCCCGAGACAGGCGTCCAGGCCAGCCCAGCTCCTGCCCCCTACTCACCTCCTCTCGGACTTTTCGCTCGGCTTCCTCCTGCTTCTTCCGCTGTTCTTCCTCCTCCAGAACCTTCCTTCGTTCCTCCCTCTTCTTCTTCAGCTCCTCCAGCTCTAAGGCCGCCTCCTGCTGCTTCTGCTTCAGTTTCTCGAATTCCTCGCTCTCGGTTTCCCCGCGGCGACGGCGAAGCTCCTCTAGCCTCTTGCCGGCTTCCTCCGCCTCCTTGGCCTCGGTCGCCTTCCCTCCCGGGCGGCTGCAGCAACAAAGCCGAAGATTTGAGAATCGTGGGCCTCGGGGCCCCGCCTTCAACACACGCACACAGACTCGGCAGCCCCCGAGCAGAGAGCTCCGCTGTTGGTCTTTTTTATTTTATTTTATTTATTTTTGAGACAAAATCTCGCTATGTTGCTCAGGTTACCACGGACTCAAGCGATTCCCAGTCTCAGCCTCCCAAGTAGCTGGGATTACAGGCGCGCACCACCACGCCCAGCTATATTTTGAGACTAGGTCTCGCTATGTTGCCCTGGGTGGGTCTCTAGAGAGGTGGTCCTCACACCAGGGCAGGCGATGGGATGGACTCCTGGAATCTAAGGTTTGAATCTGAGTCCATTTCTGCCACTTACCCTTGGTTTTCTCAACTGCACAATGGGGGCAAACACACATGTCAGTGGGATGATGAGATGGTGCAACCAATATGGAAAACAATATGGAAACGATATGGAAAACAATTGTTCCTCAAACAAAAGTAGAATTGGCTTAAAAGATCCTGTGGCCACTACTGGGTAAATAGCCACAAGAATTGAAAGCAGGATCTTAAAGAGATATTTGTACACTTACGTTCAAGGCAGCATTATCCACATAGCCAAAAGGTGGAAGCAACCTGAATGCCCATGAATGAATGATGGATGAATGAATGAAAAAACAAAATGTGCTCTAGCCACACAAGGGAACATTACTCACCAGTAAAAAAGGAAGAGGGCCGTATCACTGGCTAAACAGGGGTGAACCCTGAGAACATTATGCTTAGTGAAATAAACTGGATACAAAAAGATAAGTACTGTATAATTCCCCATTTACAAAATGTCTAAAGGAAGAGTTCACAGAAACAAAGCAGAATGGTTACTAGGGACTGGGTGGAGGGAGATTGCAGAGTGGTTAAATGGGTTTAGAGTTTCAGATTTTCAAGATGAAAACATTCTGGAACTCTACTTCACAGCAATGTGAAATATACTTCACATTCCTGAAGTATTCATTTAGTGGTTAAGATGGTTAAGTTGTATACACAATTGAAGAAAATTGTGATACTATGAAACAGAAAATAAGGGCAAATACTATTTATTCTAATTACTGCAATGAGCTATTCTTTGGATTCCATGAGACTGTATATCAAGTAAATGTTTTTAAAAACAAACCTATAAATATTGGTTGCTATTTGGAAGGAAAGCAGGGGGAAGTCTTACTAATAGAATGAGTTTTAAAATCTAGCTAGTCCTCTGCTATTGGTTAATTTGGATCTTCCCAGAATCAAGAATCAGGAGGGAATACAGGAAGTTTCTGACACTGGAGACAGGAATCAGGGCACTGAAATAGATTAAATCTGATTCTAGTGCTGATCTCTGACAAAGTTAACCAGCATCTCTTGAATACGGTTGAACACAGTAACATATGTCTGTACTTAGAGAGTTACTCCAAGAAAATTCTCAGTGACATATACTCTTAATGACTATGGTTTCAACTCAATTGTTTTCATCCCCTTTTGAGCCAACTCAGCTTGAATATTCCTCACTATGACAACATTATTGAGTGAGCTCTGATAGGATGCAGGTAGGGTTGTTCCTTAGATGTTCTTCTTTAAGCTTTATAAAACATTTTCATATTCATGATCTCATTGAATAGTAGCAATAGCAGGGAAGATGGTTGGGTAGGTTTGCAGTCCCCATCTTAAAGTAAGAAAACCAGAGGGGGGAGGGAGAGAGAGAGAGAGAGAGAGAGGATTGTGTGTCAAACTTTCAGTAGCTAGAAAGTTATTGAGCTATGACCAGAGTCTAATGTTTGTCTAGAATTTGTATTCTTCTATCATCATACAATTATATCTATCTGATGTTAAATGAGATTTTTTTCAGTATTATAATAATAAGCCAACTGAGAACACATTAGTCTACCTTCCGAATACTTTTTATAACCTCGAACCCTGAATACTAGACAGTTTGGGAGGGAAGTTTCCTGTTTCTACCTCTTGATTCCATTGTAAACATATAGGTTGATGTGATGGAAAATGTATTTCTTAGTAAGAGCTGCAGTTAAAAAACTTAAATATCATTCTAGTTTTTCACATTAAGATGGACTTTTTAAATTTCAAACTCAAACAAGGTTAGAGGGTCTCCTAAAACTTGGTATTGCTCTCTAGTGGTGTTATAAGTTTATAAACTTGAAACTCCAAAGCGATAATGATAATCTCCATTCTCAGTTAAATCCATCTTTGGAATTGAGTTTGCTGTCCACCATGAACAGATGGACTGAAAAACACGTCTCTAGACTGCTTCCACTAGGTGTCGCTCAGTCTTCATTTTGGAAAAACAAAATGCCCATCATTAGGGATTGGTTAAACAAATTACAAGTAAATTGGTCCAGAGAGCTGTGGATATTGTTAAGCTGTTTAACATTTAAATGAATTACATGTATCTGGTGGGATATTTTAATATTATTAATTATAGGTGTATATTCATTGGTGTAGAAATGTGATACATTGTCATGCAAAATACAAGAATCAATTAAAAATATATACTCCAACCTAAACATATTTTGTGTTTATATATATATATGTTTATATATATGTATATATATATATGTATGTATGTATATGCCTGATTTGAATGTATGAACATAAAAATAACTGGAAAAAAGTAACTGGTGTGCTTTTTGTGATCTTTGTATGATGTGTACTTATTTTTATGTACTTTTTAAATGTTTTCTAATGATTATGCTTTTCTTTTAATAAAAAAACCTCAACTAATTCTCATATTAAAAAGATTAAACAGAAGGCAAAATAGATTCTCATTTTGCTCTCTCTTAAAATCTTGGACAATCTGCTATAATTGAGTGATTGCATTGAGATTTTTGTTATGTTCAAGAGAAAACAATCTTGTTACTAGGAATCTGGACCATCAAAAGGGAAAAATACAACACAGGGAACTATAGACTCAGAAACAGGAGCAAGAATTTTGTCCATATCACTTCTGCTCTGATGTACTAGCATGACTGTCATTGATACGGCAATTTCTTACAGAAGGTTCTCCCCCCATTTCTCTTCATATTCTTAGCTTCTTTAGGTGCAAGTCAAGATGAAATCAGATCTTTTCACAACTTATTTTCAGTTAGGCTAATCTAAATAGAGGTTCTTTTTTTTTTTTTTGAGACTAGGTCTTGCTATTTTTGCCCATGGAACCGCAGGCTCTCGTTGCCCAGGGTACCACAGACTCAAGCAATCCCCAGCCTCAGCTTCCCAGGTAGCTGGGATGACAGGTGCGCACCACCACACCCAGCTATTTTTTTTGGAACTAGGTCTCGCTACAGGCCCCAGGTGGGACTCAAACCGTGATCCCTAGCCCCGGCAGCTTCATAGGCTGAAGCTTACAAGCACGAGCCACCGTGCCCGGCCTTAAATAGAGGTTCTTAGCCCCTTCCCAGCTCTTCAATTCCTAAAAGTATGAAGCAAAGCCAGACTTCTGATTCTATCTGCAACAACTTCTAATTGAAACTAAAACTAAGAGTGGCAGTGAGACAAAAACTAACAGTAGGGTGGTAGCTTGTTTCTGTCTTATTTTTCTGCCCAAAGATGAAAAATGAAGGCAAAAGTTACACTGAAAGATTTGTAGTATCAAAGCTACTGCCATTTCTGGTAACTTTCTCTTTGACCCAGCTTGCAGGATTTCTACACAGTGGGTGGTTAATTATTAATTTGTGCTTTGACTGAAGCTGGTTGGCAAATCTGCTAATTGTTAACCAGACTTCTTTTTACTGACAGGTAATACTGAACATCATTTCTCTTAAAAAATGTACTCATCTCCACAAAACATATTAAAAAATGTCAAATAATAAAGCAAAAAAAATTGTTAGGTAATAATTCATTGAAACATTCCATGTACCCAGCGCTATCCCAGGACATTAAAATACTATGTTACTGGCAAACTCTAGACTCAGTTTGCCAGCCTGATTCAAAATGAGGTCTAGATTTTCTATAAATTCCTAATAAGCTCTTTATAAATGTATCTACTTTCAATCTCAAATATCATTTATTGGTTCTACCTTTCTCATTCCTTTACAATAAATTTAGGTCTTTCAGACACTTTCTTCCTTATGCTTTAGGCTCCATTTTGGACAAATACGATGAGGCTTCTGTTCAAATTTTTACATAGGAAAACTCTTCGGGGACAACTATAATTACCTAACAGCTTCTTAGAGGACCTGCAAATGCCCATCCCTAGTAACTGTGCTAATGGCTGAAGGTTACAAAGGCTTTGGTGTCAGGAAGCATCCTCCTCCCACACAGCACTTGTTTGGAGACTTTCTAATTTGTAGTGTTCAGAAAAATAGAATATGGAGACTGGAAATGGAGAGAGGTTCAGTGGGGGAGAGATGGGAATCGGCCATCTTGTAAAGATGTGAGCCATGAGAGCTTGGCCATGTTGGCCACCAAGGACCTGGAACCCTCGGCTGGCCCAGGCTGGCAGCATGTGTGCTGAATGCAGTTAAGGAGTTTGCAGATTTGAACTCCGTGTTGGAGTTTGTTTTGCTGAGTTTAACTTGTGTCTGCGAGAGGCTGTGCAAAAGTTAGGCCTGAGAAGAAAGTGAACTTTGCTGGTTCGACATCATGGAGTTCCTGCTACCTGAAGGTGACAAGGAGAAGACAGCGTGGAAGACAATGAGGAGCATTCAAAGAGAGATGGGAATCGGCCAAATGATAGGGTGTACCCCCCACCCCCCATTGTCTCCTGTTTAAGATTGCAGATTTCAAGGACAGGTAATGTTAAAATGGGGGAATGACCTTAGCTGGAATTTCCCTTCAGGGGGATGCAGGGGGAAGAAAGAGGTGAAATAGTCAAGGTGAAACAGATTTCCTGGAAGGCGGGAAATCAGGGTATATAAAGGGTGTGCAAACAAAGAGAAGATTTCGATGCAGATTCGAATATGGAGACTGGATAGAGAGAGAGGTGACAAGGAGAAGACAGCGTGGAAGACAACGAGGAGCATTCAAAGGAACATGTCTTCAAGCATCTGGAGATGGACTCTGTCTGGACATTGGTGAGACGATTAGGACTGAGAGACTGAGGATTTTGGGGCAATCTGGGAAAGGACTTTGGACAATACTGAGAAAGGGTTTGGACAATGTTGAAGTATTCTGAGTCTT
>PVHY01017696.1:0-30747 GCA_004024945.1 Uropsilus gracilis
ACACACACTCGCACAAACCAGTGTAATGAAAACTGTCAGTAGTAACCTCCAATAGCGGCTGTGTGCTGCAGACTGAACGGTTCACTGTTACCTTCCCAGATCAGTGGAGGATCAAAAGAACATCCCAAATCAAGGGGGGAGACCCAAGGACTAGGTAGATTCCAGATCCCTCTCCCCAGGCAGATTCATCAAGCCAGGAGCGGGTCAATCAGCAGAGGTGTCTGCTTGCAGGGTGCCCCGGATTATGGCAAGGTTATTAATCTTGATGTGCTGCATCCCCCACCCCCACCCCTCGGCAGCCTGCATTGAGATGATTGCTAGAGCCGTGTCTGTCCCTGTTCTACTGCATTTTGCTCAGCCCTCTGATGCTGCAAGTGAGACACGGTGGAGGCAAGAATACTAATAAGGTGGTTAGCTACTGTTTCTTCAAGGCAGTCGGCATGCGGTACAGTAAATGTGGACTTCCCAGGGCTCTGTGTGTGTGCTTGCATGTCTGCAGGGAGGGCAGCGAATCTATCTCCAGCCAGAAAGCGAAATGGTTTGTATCCTGCCTGGGAGAACTAGATCATCGCAGTCCTCACTGCCCTGCATGGGGCATTGCCTTCGACACGATTTTGTTTGGGATTGAAAAAAAAAGGGGGGGGGGGGCGGACGACTAATGGTTTAGAAGCCTAGAGCTGGCATTTGAATGAGAGCTAAAAGAAAAAAAAAAAATATCCAGGGAGACAAATTAGCTTTATAAATAGGCTCCAAGCAGACCAAGACAAAATTTTAACATGCTGCTGCCCTGGCTTAAACGGAAACACAAAGCAATTTCAAAAATCAGCCCCAACCTATAAATCTTGCAACTGGCAACAAGTATCCGAATTTGACTGATAGGACTGTGGATAAATGGATTCCTTATAACACAAAAAGTTTGCTCATGCATTCTGCTTCGTAGCTAGGCACCCAAAGTGTGCAGGGAGCCAGGTCCAGATCATTCATTTTAAATACGGATTTAGACTCTATCCCTGCACAGTTTTGCTCTGATGCATAGTTTTTATCATATAACCATCAAATTGTAGAGGCTATCTGAGTGGCATTATATCATCAAGAAGATTGGCTGACAACGGTCAATAGTGAGTATTGCCATACATAACACTCTGACATGGAATGTGTTTCAAGTTTACAGTGGAAAAAATGTACATTTTTTAAATACCAGCAATAAAGAAACTATATACATACTATGTATGCTGAGTGAACCACACTCAGCCTCTAGAGGGCTAAATTTTCCTCCTCTATGATCTATGATTTGGTTTCAAATTACAGTGTCTCTTTTTTTTAGTCAAGGATACTCACTTTGTTCCTTAAGGTGAATTAAAATGGTATTATCTGAATAAGGAAGTATTGGACAGTTGGAGCAGGCAGATAAGGGTGAATTATGGAGCTGTGCAAATACCGGTGAGTGACGGCAGATGTCACCAGTGAGGATTCAGGCAAAAGTATTCTACCAAAAACTGCTAACGTTTAATCTAATGTAATCGAGGCAGGTTTTAATAAAATTCAGAAACCTGAAACTCCATATTTTTATAAAACTTAAAGGTTCAAAAAAAACTTGGACTCACGTGTCTCTCCCCCCAAGTGTCCTCTAGGAATCATTATTTTATTTAACTCTATTTGATTACCTGTTATTTATATTCAAAAGGACTTTAGAAACTGGCTGGTATCAGATATTCACCTAACATTGCCGCCAAACAGGCTTTATTTATGTTATAAAATAGGGCATTTAAATTGGTTTGTCCTAAAAGGCATTATTCTTTCATCTTTTTCAATAGCGGACTATTCACCAGAGTAGGTGGGAGTAGGAAAAGGATGAGGAGAGAGGGGAGGAAAGTCACAGGGCTATGACCCAGGAAATTTGGAAAGGGTGAGTGAGTCAGGTACACCTATGAAAGTGTGAAATTTTAGTCCCAAATTACATTGTTATGTAAATATGTGACAAATTAGTGAAACTTGAAAACAATAAAGGCATTAAAAACTTTTAAAAATAGACTGTAATAGAACAACCACTAGGTTGATCTCAAAAAGAGGTAAGTGGAAGCAAATTGAAAGATTGAATTTCATACGCAAAATTATTACTCTGTGAATGTTAAGTGTAAAGTTTCCACTTGAAAACAATTATTATTTCATCATGATCATATCTATGGAAAATCAGATTAAAGGAGTTGTGTTGGAGAGCTGAACATTAATAAAACAGTGGTACACAGACAAAATAAAGAATTGTGATTGATATTCATGATTCCACTTATATTAATATGTGGTAGGTTTTTAAAAATTAGCATAACATCTTAGCCTTTGTCTGAATGCAATTACTCAGTCCCAGCTAAAGCCAGTCCTAATTGGCCTAGATTCTAATTAAAAAGTGTGCTAAAAGTACAACATTGGAGTCCAGACAGACTTGAGGTAAAAATCTTCATTCTAATTTCTATCAAATGATTATCTTCTTCAAGTCTTTCTCATTCTTTTCCTCTTCATTTCATTTGCAAGTAAGACATCCACACTAACTGGTAGCAGTAACATGAAGTCTGGAATGAATTAATATTTATTATGTGTTTAGCATATTTCCTGACCAAAAGTGATCTATATAAATGATCTACAAATAAGTGATCTATAAGTACTAAATGTTTCTTACAAATAAAACAGTTATTTGTTTTTTATTATGTTAGTTCTGCTTTGTTAGTCATCAATTCTTTTAACATTAGCTTTGTTTTTAAATTTACCCTTAAAAATAGATATTTTTATCTCATTTTGTAAATCCACTGTTGACTAACTTAAACCACTTCTTAAAGTTTAATGTATGTGTAGACACCATCATGCAATTATGCATATGCTCCAAAACTTGTTTCAACAGGGAAATCACTCTCTTGAATGATAAGATCATGGAATCAAGCAATATTTAGAAATAATATATCAAAAGTAGATTACTGTTCCCCCATCAACATTTGCTTTCAAACCAACAATACCCAAGTACTAAACAACAACAAAACACAAAACTGTATATAGTTAAAAAAAAAAAAAGAAATGAAAATATTTTCTAAATAAGCAATCCCATATTCCATGTCAACTACTGTAGATTTTGATTGCAATTCAGATTATCTTTTAAAAATGGTGTCTTGATATTCAATTTCCCAGATTGTATTCAGTAAGTGGCAAGTGAAGGAATACCAGAAGTGTGACAGCTTCTGGTTTCAAAATTTCTGGGCTGTGGGTGGGTGTAAAAGTCCTTGAAATTGACCGATTAGGATACATGGGGCAAGGAGAAGCCAATGAAAGAAGCAGACAGCACCAGTTTAGCAGACAGCAGGATAAACAAGCCGAAGATTTTACTTACCAGTCTTGTTTTCTGCGGCAGTTGTAAATGAGCTGATTTTCCACCTTCTGCCCACCAGCATTTTAAGTTTATTCAGGGGCCTTAATGATGGTCCAAACCATCTCAACAACAACGTATTCTCTCAAATGAGGTCCTTGAAATGGCTCTGGCAAATGGAACTGTGGTGGAAGGTAGGAACTCTCAGGAGATGGATGAGCAGCCTGGTTGCTGAATCCAGTTGAGGGGCTGTCTCCACCATGACCTGTGACATCACAGGTCATGACATCAATTACTACAAATTTCTTCTGAATGTCTTGAGGAATTGTGAAATAGCTCAGCAAGGTGCCCATTGTTTTTCATCTGAAGAATCTTTGGTAGATTGAACCATTTTTATTCAAAGTTGAAGAAAAATGTCTTTGAAATCTTATTTGTGTATAAATATTTCTCCTGGCTCACTCTGAGAAAGCTCATTATCAGCAAGAGTCTCTGGTCCTAACCCGAAAGGCAGTGTATTATAGAAAACTGATCCTTGAGGGTAGATGTGAGTCCAAGAGACACCTAGAAGATCCCTTCATTTTCCTCTGAGAGAAAATTTCTCTCGTTGAAGAGGTTTTGTGCTAGTGTGATAACCACAGAATGGGATGGTTCCAGGTTCCCTGGTCCACCCAAGGTAGGACAGAGTGGAGCACGGAGGTGAAGCAGAGGGAGAAGACTGTCGAAGGCAAAGGGAGCAGAGAAACAGGTGATAAAGAAGCTGTCCTTGCTTTTCAGTCTTGGACTTGCACCTGGACTTGGGGCAAAGAAGATATTTGAAAGAGATTTGGGTAAGATACTTGTGGGGAGGCTGACAATGGAAACCTTTATCTTGATGTGTTTTTTTTTTTTTTTTTCTCTTTTCCTTCCTGACTTGCCTGAAGACGTCTACCCCATTTTACCAGTCACAGGATGGGTAAATTTGAGGTTTGAATTGTGAACTATTTTAACTATTGTCTCTTTTCTCTATTGCACATTAATTTTATTAACATTCTTTTCCATTGAAGATCTTATGCACTAGAACATTCTGTCTTGATGCAGGGGATGGCAGAATCTATTTAGAGCAGGCAGGTTTGGGAATTCTGGGGATCTCCTCATTCTGCCCCATTACAGTTAGAATTAGCACAGTGTCTAAAAAAGTGCCCAGGTAACCTTTCCACATCTTTCCTTGGATGAGGAAAGATGTGGTACACCTAAGTCCACATTTTTGGAAAATTCTAAATTTCTAGAGTTGTCTGAGAAAGTTAGTCAATAGCTACCATAAGAAGAAATTAATGTATGGCTTTAACTTAGCACCCAGGCGGCTGAGTCAAAAATGCCTTACACAGGGTAACAAAGGAAAATAATGTAATACAATAATGTAATACAATTCATGGGAGTATTTCCATGGTTGTATATTATACAGAATAATGGAACCAATCATGAATATTTGCCCTACATTTTGAGAGCTGGAGCATGAAGGACAGAGAAGAGGAACTTTATAAAGCAGATAAGCAGAGTGTGATCTCAACAAAGCTGACATTCTCAGTACAGAAGAAACTAGTTTATTGAGAAACCTAGAACTGGTGGAAGCCACCAAACATTCTTCTGGGTCAGAAAAGAGAGAGCAGTGATTGCTTCTTCCATTGGGAAAAAAAACTGTATAAGGCTTAGACCATGATAATCTTTCTTTTCTTCTACTGGAAAGGGGGAGGAATTTGGCAGGAACAGAAGCCTCAGTATATTGAGTCCTCACTGCTCTCTGGCAAAAGAATCTACATCCTTTCTGTAATGGTAATAGATCATCCCAGGCTCAATAGTCTTGGTTGTTTTCTAGTTTCCATAACAAGGTAATAAGAAGTTTACCCTGGACATATTAAGAGAAGTTTATTTGGGGGAGACTCACCCCCACAATGGAAATGTTTCATATATTGGGAGTCAACACAAGATTCACTATAAGCAATTTTCTCTTGGAATACCTATGTGAAATTGTCAAAGCCCTTATTTCTTCAAATGTAGTCACTGAATCTCTCATTTTGCCTACAACCCAAATGTTCAAATATTCTGAGTTCATATATATTAGTCTAAATCATTACAATCTAGTATTCCATTTCTTAATTTTTTTATTAATTACATCATAAATTAGCTTGAATCATTCTAAAAAGCACTTTAACAAATTATTATGAGTTAGACATTAAGTTTCTCGATATTATTTAACCTTCTTATTCACATATAATAGCTTGCAAGTTCATGAAATTCTAGCAGAGATGGTGAATCAGTTTCTCAAAGAGGTCTGCCTAGATCTTTGCAACTACTTCTCATGCATTCAATTCATTTTATTTAACCCATATCACAAATGTATTGCTTCTTTATTTTATATGCTTTTTTATTTTGTCATTTTATATAACGAGTGTCTTCAAATGACCTCTTTTTGTTCCCAAGAGAGTCTAACACAGCTCTCTCCCAGCCTCAGGGTCCAGAAATATTTGTATTGTTACTTTTGATGAAAATATGTCAGACATAACTTGGGTTTATATTTCTGACTGTGATTCCTTCCAACTTCAGCCTATAAGTAGCAATAGTCTAGCAAAGATTTTCTGCTTGTAGTCATGCAATCAAGCTAGGTTTTTTTTTCATAAATTTATTAGTGCACAATAAGTCTTTATTATTCTTTAAATATCTGTATGATCTCTGTTGGCTGTCTAGTGAGTGAAATTCATGCATGTCTTCTTTTTTCATCAGTCTAGCTAGAGGTTTATCAATTTTATTTATTTATTTATTTTTATTTTTATGTATGTATGTATGTATGTATGTATGTATGTATGCATGCATGTATGTATTTTTTGAGACTAGGTCTTGCTGTTTTTGCCCATGGAACCTCAGGCTCTCATTCCCTGGGGTACCACGGACTCAAGCAATCCCCAGCCTCAACTTCTCAGATAGCTGGGATTACAGGCACGCGCCACCACATCCAGCTATTTTTTTTGGAACTAAGTCTCGCTACGGGCCGCAGGTGGGACTCGAACCGCGATCCCTATCCCCTGCTGCTTCATAGGCTGAAGCTTACAGTCACGAGCCACAGTGCCCGGCCAAATTTATTTATCCTTTCAAAGTGAAATCGGATCAAAGGGACAGAAGCCTCCAACTAAAAAGCAACAGGGGGAAAAAAACTGGCATTTTTAAAATGTGACTTCCACCGCCCAGCTTCTTACCAAATTTGTATCATCCTTGTTCATAGCAGTTGCTAAAGTCATAAAGCAATTTAAGCAGTAGGTTTTTATTTATAAGAAAAATTAACCAGGAATACAAAAATGCTACAAGTGGCCAGTTATTTTACTCCAAGTACCATTTAGTCCGAAAGTCCCAAACATATGTCCAAGATGGTTCCCCTTCAAACCTGAGAAAGGCACCCTGCAAAATCCAGTCCTTTTCCACTGTCTTCTCTTTACTTCTTTTCTCTCCAGGGTTCCAAGCTGTGGCTTCTCCAAGGCTCTTCAAACTTTTTCAACAAATGCTGATACAAAAATCAGCTTTCCAAATCCCTGGCCATCTCCAGCTACCAGCTCTTCAGCTAGCTTTCCTGCTACCTTGCTGCGGCTCCACATACTTCCTTTACCAGGCCTGCCTTTGGCATAATCTGGTCAAATTCAAAGCCTTTCCTCAGCAGACCCTGATCACCCTTGGCCTACTGTTCTGGAATCCAACTCCACATCGGCTACTTCTCTGCCAGATACTCTCCCACCATGGCTTCTTGCCACCACCAACTCACTCGTCCAGGGGGCTTCCCCTGGCTAGGCCATGTGGGACTGTTCTATCAGTTCACCATTCTCGTCTCCCTTCTCCTCTCTTTCACTCCTCTTTTTATCTGCCCATTCACACTTCTTGCTTCTTCTCAGGCATCTTTCTCTCAGACCACACCTACCAGGGCAGCATGACATCCAGTATCATTTTCTACTGCATCACTACCCCTGTATCAAAAGAACAAACTTTTTGTTCAGTTGATTTTCTCTCTTTATTTTGTATTTGATTGTTTTCTGCTCTGTCTTTTTTTCTTCTTATATGTTCCTTGAGTTTCATTTGCTTGTTTTTTCACTTCCTGAAAGTGTAAGATAAGGGCATTGACTTGAGCTATCACTGCAACACACTTGCATAACGCTAACTACATATCCCAGTGTAGGAGGAGATTTTCATATCTTTATAATCTTTTACTCTGCATCACAATCTTTTCAATATTCTGCCCATAACTTCTACAACGTATGATTTTATTGATTTAACTTCTACTTCTGCAAGTCAGAGAGACTGCTGAATGCCATTTAGTTTCCCCCTGTTTATTGTCTAACCAATAAACTATTTTGACAAAATAAAGTAGAACATCAGTAGGGATCCCCCATTATTCAGTTACATTGCTAATGACACCCATGTATTCTACAACTGAAATTGGGTGCAAAAGAGGTAAAAGGCTCTAACTAACAAGCCACATTTAAAATACGGCTTCTGCCACCCAGGTTCCCTCAGGTTTGTACCACCTGTGCTAGCAGTTGTCAGTCTAATGCAGTTTAACAACAGGATTTATTTACAAGGGAATATTAACAGGGGAAACAAAAATTCCTCAAAGCCACAAATGGCCAGTTATCTTACCCTAGTCACCATTTTCAGTCCCAAAGGTCCCAAAGACACATGTCCATGATGGTGCAGCTTTGCCCCGTCAAACCTGAGAGGTAGACACTCAGCCAATTCCAGTCTTTCTCTGGTGTCTTCTCTTTGCTTCTTCTCCAGTGTTTCGAGATGCTCCACTTCTCCAAGGCTCTTCAAACTTCTTCCACAAATGGTGATGCACAAATCAGCTTTCCAAATCCCTGACTATCTTCAGGTACCAGCTCACTATGCCACCTTGCTGCAGTGCCACTCTCTCCACACTGGCCACTCTTCTACCATGGCTCCTTGCCACCCCCGCTTACTCTTCCAGGGGGTTTCTGCCTAGCCTGGTCACTCAGGCTACTGGCCGGCCATTCTTATGTCTCTCCTCTCCCCAAACTCTCTAGTCCCACCAGTCTCTGCTCCTTTTCTCTCTGTCTCTGTCCCTGTCTCTGTCTCTGTCTCTCTGTCTCCCTTTTTTCCCAAAAAGCCAAAGGCTCCAATTTCCCTCTATATACCCTCTAGGTGATCCATTTTTTCTCTTCTCCTCCTGGGATTTGCAACAAAGTGAAAGTACCCTTATCCAGTTCCTCTTTTTTTTTCAAACACAGCTAAGCGCATGGATGCCTACATTTCAATACCACCAATATCGGGGTCCCAGTTTCACAAGGAATATGTCTACTTATATCTCTAATGAAACTAGACATTTCTCATCTTCCAGCTTCATCAAACTGGAATGTATCACTCCCTGATACCACTTTCTGAGTCAGAGATCAGATATGAAGTAGATATCTATGATATTCTAAATTTACTTTCTTCAAATTCCAGATGTGAAAGTGATCTAATTTCCATCTAGAGAGGAAGTGTAAAGGTGATAACCTTCTCTAACAAAAGCTCCAGTAGCTCTGAGAACAAATGTCTACATTTAAAAGTCTAATTTTAGTTTCTGATATATAAAACTTTTCTTTAATAATATTTACGAGCAGGCAGAAACATTAAAATGTTTCAAGATTTTAGTACAAATTGAACAGCTTTTATGAGAATACACACCTTAGTGTAAAGACACACTGGGTGTAGAATATAATTAAGCATGGATGTAGACAAAATTGCCTTCAGTTTTAAAGGAATATCATCAGTGATTAAGAGTTTGGGCTGACCGGGCATGTGGTGCAAGCCTGTAAGTGGCAGCCTAGGAAGCCGCGGTGGGGACCAGGGATAGCGGTTCGAGTCCAATTGCAGCTCTGGGCAATGTAGCGAGACCTAGTTCCAAAAAATAGCTGGGCGTAGTGGGAAGCTGAGGCTGGGGATTGCTTGAGTCTGTGGTACCCCGCGTAACGTGAGCCTGCGATTCCACGGGCAAAAATAGCGAGACCTAGTCTCTTAAAAAAAAAAAAAAAAAAAAAAAGTTCGGGCTGTTTCACTTTTACTTCTCTGCAGAAAAAAAAATTAATAGACTTGAATCTAGAAAATCTAGTTATGAAGCTAGGGGCTGAAACTTTTATGTTAGTAGAGAATATCTTTTATAAATTTTCTAGTCTTGGATTATTTCTTCTCTTCAGATTCTTTTTGGGATTATATTTATTTCCCTCTTGATGAAAGGTTTATCTCTCATCACTATGCTCCAAAGCTTTGTGCAGTTATTAAAAGTAAGCACTTTCAAGACCTGGGTAAGTAACTTCTCCTACCCATAGGAAACAGGTTAAGAACACCCTTTAACTTAAACTAATTTAGACCTTTGGCTAAAGAAACAGCAGTAGATAATCAGTCTCTGGTGTGGTCTAATCTTTCCTTTCACATTTACCAGGACTTCTGGAGTTTTTGTCAGGAAAGATTAATAATTATAAGTAAATGAGATGGACCATGAAGAAGGAATTGTGATTCTATAGAATAAGAGTTGTCCTAAGTCCTGTTTGAGCAGGTGAACTAAATCATGGACATTTAGTCCTGTGCCTACATCCTGTCCAAACAATGTGGCCAACCATATTGACAATATGGTGCCACACTAGACAAACAGCATTCAAGCCTGGCTAATGACTATCTCATCATTTCCTGAAGGGAGAAGGCCTAGAACCCATGCGTGCAGCTAAAATGTAATCTGTCTGCACATTCCCAGTTATAGCCCAACTCAGAAAAAGCTCTGACCTTCCCTCCTCCACCTGCCTCATGGAGCTACAATTTCCTTCTAATTCCTCTAGAGAAGCCAGGCTAAGTTCTTCTTTCATGCACTGGGTTTGTTATGTAAGTATCTAATAAAGTTTTGCCTTGGTCAGTTATATCTGGAACTCTCAGGGGCATTCTTTCTCTAGAAGGCACAAGGCCCACTCTTTTGATATGATAGTGGTAATACAGGGAGTCCAATTTTCTTGGCGATTTTCCCAAACTAACTTCTACTGTAACAAAGTGGTATAAGCAGACATCATGGCAACTGGGTTGGGGTGCAAGGTATTGGTTTTCAGTATCATAACCATTTCAGTCTATTTCCATAAAAGTTAGGGCTTACAATTTAATTGTGCTTCTGGATTAATATTAGTATTTCAAATAATGTTGTCAAGTAACAAGCAACATCATTGGCCATAAAAATACTGATGCTAATAGGATTTAAGAAGAGCCGTTCAAAAAGAAATATTCTCCCATAACTCAAGAAGGTTATGTTTGCACATGCACAAAGATTTTTGCACCCACACATTTTGTCATTGTATTTAACCATGACCACCCACAGGGAATGGTCCCCATTACTAAGGTCATGCTTATTCAATCACCCTCCTTCAAAAGCAGTCTCTCTAATCAAAAGCCAGACTATTGAAGTGAAGTATTTGTATCCCAGGCTTATGGTGTGAATCAAATATGATGAGGCATATAAAAGTTTTATAAATATCATTATAAATTTTACCATTATCAATATTAACATACCATTATGACAAGGAATAAAATGCAATTTATTTTATTAAGAGAACCATTTTACATTGAAGTAAACTGCAAGATAAATCTAAAATTCTTCCAATTCAACTGGGACTCTGAGAAATATCCACTAAGGACTAGAATATATAACCAGGATAAGGGCCAGTGTCAGATATAGCTACACCACCTTGCCTATTGTATCAAGAATAACTTGGAAGAGTTATTTGAAGAGTATGTTGACTTTTTCTCCAACTCACATATGATAACTAAGAATAATACCTTCAAAATTTTGGTACTTCCATTTATTGCTTTTATTGTCAAGCTGAATTCATTCTCAGGGTTTCTACTTTGTTTTAATATATGATAATCTAATAATATGAGAAGAACTGACACCAATACTATGAATGCATGTTGATGAGCTCAATTCAGCTAGACTCCTGTGTACAATGTGTACTTGTTTTTGTGTGTACAGTATGTACTTGTGCTGTATATCACCAAGGTTAAAATATAGCTTAAAGTATATAAATCCTGATACCAAACTCTCAGTCATTGCAAACTGCTAGGAAAATTACAACAATATATCATTTTGTCAGAGTATTTAGGTTATACGTAGATCACATTAACTAAAATTAATTCTCATTTCCTCTTATTTAAAAGATGTAGTTTCACAAAGTTTTATTTTCCTTATTTAGTTAAACATCTACTGTCCCAGGTGTAATATCAGGGGATGAAGATGCAAAGATAAATATGATAGAATTTCTGCCTTTAATGAGCCCCCAATCAAGCAGGAAACAGTTATACCAAATAATTATTGGCAGGAAGATAGGTAATTAAACTTCCAAATTGGTCAATGCTTTCTCATTTTTGTTAGTAACAGTGTCAGATAATTTACTTTTTCCTTCCTCAGGGGTAATTAATGTATATTTCTGAATGATTGAATACTTTCCTGGGTGTGAATTAACAATTGTAAAAAAAAAAATAGCCTAAATGTGGAATTATTTTTTGCATATCTAGGGAAGATAGAACCAACACCCCAAGAGCAGAAAACAAGAAGTATTTAATTTTTTGTCTCCATTTTTAATATTCATTTTCCTGTCCCACTCTTCTTTTTTTCCCCTTTTATAACTTACCCTCTTCATACATTTATTCATCCATCAGATGTTTATGGAACCCTGTTATTCTATGACCTTCCCGATAATTGTGTGACCATGTAATACTTTCCTACCTCTGGCTACCATAGATCCTCTTGATTTTAAATCCCTTGCACGAAAGGAGTTCTACTGTAATTGACTTAGGTTTAAATAAATAGTTATATAGACTGGTCATTCCTAATATTTCATAAAAGAAAGAAACTATACCTCAAATTATTTCAATATGAACAAGCCTATCTTATAGAAACTAACACAAAAAATTTTAAGAATACCTATTTGGATCCTTAGGTAAATCAGACATGTAAGAGTAGTTTAATAATTTCAGTTTAACACAAAGAATTGGCTTTCATCTAAGTAGTGTTATCATATAAGTGTACATTTTTATCCTGCTTGGGTATGTTCTTTCAAAACATAGATTTACTGAAAAAATGAGATATTATTTTTACTGACTTTAAGATTATGAAAAAATATTACCTGTGTTCCCATTATCTATCCCCTGTCTCAAGCATAAATTTTATTAAGAAAATTAATACCTGCTGTATTTAAAATATTTCTCTTCATGAGCATAAATACCCACTTTTCTTCTCTGGGAACTGCAAGATGCTCACTCCAACATGTGTGGGATGTATAGTGGCTTCTCATATATCTAAATGACCTTTAGTTCCCATTGAACCTTAGGTTCCTGTTGAACCCACTCATACCCAAGAAGCTTACATAAAGAGACTATTTTTCTCCAACCTGATCCCCCAACTACACATGTACATACACTGTCTCTCCCACCAGCAACTTTAACTTCATAGTATTTATCATCACACTACGTTATATGCTTATTTATTATGTTTACTCTGGGGCTCCCATCTTCTGAATATATACTCTGTAAGGGAAGTGCTTCTACTTATTTGGACCTCTGCCATATATATATACCCACACCTAGAACAGAAACTGGCAATTTGTAAGTACACGGTAATATGGGTTAAATGTATGAATAGATTTTCAAACTTTTTTCAGGATAATACAATGAAGAACTCAATAAAAGTCTATGTAATACATCTTTTACCTTCAGAGATAAAATGTAATGGGGGGGTGGGGGAGAATAAAATTCAAAGTGCAGAGAAATCAAGACTTGGAGAAATTGGGAAAGGTTTATGCCTCCCTGCCCCCAACCAAATCATATAGTGAAATACTGATCTCCAGTGTAATAGTATTTGGAGGTGAAGACTTCATTGTTGATTGTATCATGGAGGTGTGTCCTCATGCATGGGATTAGAACTTTTATAAAATAGACTCCATGTAAGAAAGAAAGAAAAAATATATAACTCTAGAGAATGCAAGAGACTGGTATATCAGTCATTTTTCAGGACTTCCTTAACAAATTGACAGGATCTTATTTCTTGATGTAGTCCATAAAACATATGCAACTGTACTTTATGCCACATTCAAAATATTTTTTTTAGCTGTAAATACTCTGAAAGAGTTTTTAATAATTATCTTGGATTATGAGTAACTATAATACACTGTGCTCACTTGATAGTTATCACAGAGTATCGGAAACTCATATAATAAAAAATTGAAGTTCTTTTTAACTAAAATCAATGTTTTACAATAAAAACTTACCAATAAGTGAGTCAACTTTGTTTTTTTTTATGTACTTTTAACTTAACAATTACAATGAAAACATAAAACAGATTCCAGTTATCTGCCTGATTCCTTTCTCCATGAACTATGAAGTAGAACATCCCCAAACACCCAACCTGTTGGCATCTTGACCTTGACCCTCCCAATCTGCAGAACCATGGCAAATAAATGTTTGTAAGAACAAAGTGGGACAGAGGAATGTGTGTTTTTCCTTTGCTAACCACATAGAAAAGCTTACTTCTGCAACTTCTGGTTACCAGATAATGCTTTTTCCCCAAACATCAAGCAAATTTGCAACAGTGACCAGGAGTAATACAGCTCAACTAAATTCTAACATTGCCTGGAGATGACACCATATACCACAAGTTAAGGGTTCAGCTCTTTTAAGACTGATCAATCTACACACACTGCAGGTGACAATTCTGCATCTAGGTTATGACTTCTGATGGTCTCAACCTAGATCAGAGGTTCTCATAGCATCTTGAATTCATATAATTTGCTAGAACAACACATAGAACTCAAGAAAACATCATTCTCATCAGATTTCCAGTTTATAATAACAGGAAATAACTCAGAAACAGCCAGATGGAGGAGACACACAGGCCAAAGTATGTGGGAAGCAGCACAGAACTTCTATGACTCTCTGGGCTCCCCACCAGCTCCCTACCAGCACTTCCCTCTGCTGACCAATCTGGAAACTCTCCAAACATCAAAATAATATGACTTTAATGGAAATGTTATCATACAGGCATGATTTATTATTATACTGCTTATGTCCCTCTCTGGGGTATGAGAAAGATGGGACTGAAAATTCCAAGTTTCTAATTAGCTTAGATTTTCTTTTGATCATCTTCCATCTAGGGACCTAAAGAGGACTGAGTTCTTAGAAAAGACATTTCTATCATTTAGAAAATTCCAAAGATTTGAAAGCTCTTTTGCCAGGAACTCTTTATAGAGATAATGTGTAAAATGTTCTATAATATATATGCATATGTATAGTACATATATACACATACACTATAGATGTATATATTCTGTATATATACATATAGGTATATATATTCTACTATTCTATAGTTTATATTCTATATTATTCCATACTATAGAATAATAGAATTCTATGATTTCACAAGAAGCAACCAGTCTATGTTATTTTGCTAAAGCAACTATCAGAATATATACTGGGTACCCAACATTTTCTAAACTCATTAATTGGGCCAGGGAAGAAAACAATCCTACTCTTGATAACTTTTGAGACTAGCAAGAGACACAGACAAGAAAATTAATGTTTACAATGTAGTGACAGGTACTGTAATAGAGTATAAAAGATGCACTTTTGACTATCTTAACAGATTAAAATGAGCTCTCTGAAAAAAAAAAAATTCTGACCTTGGAAGTTAACTTGATAACGTTGCTCAAGCTTGCAAGCAAGATTCTGAAAATTTGGGTGCTACCAGACACCAAGAAAACCAAAGATAATGGAGAAATTGCTCTGTGTTGAACCAAAAAAGATAGATGTTTATGTTCTTGATACATGGACAGAGAGAAGAGGAGAAGGACTTTGAAAGTACAAAAGAGCTAGGAGCCAGGTTATCTGTGGGTGGCTATAATAGATCTCAGTTCTGAACCAGTGAAACATTTACTTCTGAGGATGAATAACGCCCAAGGTCAAGTTGTGTTTCTCCTTTTCACACATTCAATAAAGAGTTATTTATTTGACTTAAAGATGCTGGAAATGGGTGACTTTTGCCATAAAACAAAGGGGTCAAATTAAGAAGGTACTGAGTTTAGGATGGAACAGATCAGCTTGGTAGTAACAGCAGATTCATAAGCATGAGAATACAAGTCCTTGGGAATGGAAAGGATTTGGAGTTTCATGGGAGTTGAAATTAGGAGTGAAAAGACCCTCTTGAATAAATTTCAAGAATAGAAAGTCACCAATCCATTTCTTGGTAAGAAAAATGCTCACTTTTTACAAAAGTAAGTGTAGAAGGTCACACAAGACTGAACTCTAGCCCATGACGCAGCAGCACAGCACAAAAAACATAACTGTGGTGCAGCAAAAATGTCTTAATGAGATGAAGTTTATCAGGTTGCCAAAAGTGGAGGTAGAGAGAGGGAAAAGCAGTCTAAAGAAAACTGTAATTATTTAAAATTGGTCAACACAGGCTGGGTGTGGTAGCAGGCAACTCTAATCCAAGTGCTGGGAGGTAAGAAGCTAGGGATCACTTGAGTCCATGGGTTTGAGACTACCCCAGGCAACATAGTGGGATTTGGGCTTGAAAAAGCAGCCTGGTGCAGTAGTGGGCACTTGCAATCCAAGTTACCTGGGAGGCTGATGTTGCGGATTGCTTGAGTCCTTTGGATCAGGACTACCCTGGACAACATAGCTAGACCTTGTATCAATAATAATAATAATAATAATAATAATAATAATAATAATGGTAAACACATAAACTAGCAACAGGTTGATGATCTTCAGGTATTAAGAGAAAAGAAAGGGACTTACATTTATTATGCAACAAACACATATCATGCAAAACAGCAGGTCCTTTCCCTCCCCCGAATTTATCTATTTATTTTCTGATATACTACTCAGCAATCTAAAAAGATAAACTCTTGCCATGAGTGGCAACATGGATGGAGTTGAAAGGAATTATGCTAAGTGAAATAAGTCAGAAGGGAAAGGATAAATACAGGTACTAGTTTTTATTTCCTTTGTTGAAGTATTTTTATTCACAGTAAAGATGAAATTTTTAAAAACATGGTTTTATAAATTTTGACAAATGTATCAGAAAATTGCTACCATACATACCTGCTGGCTCAAGCCCTTATTTTCCTGTACCTTTATGGCCTACTCTGCCCACTCCCCAAACCCTTGGCAATCACTGATTTGATTTCTGCTGCTTCTTACCCTTTTATCTCTCCGGGTGAATAATAATAGATACGAACACTGATGCTGCTCTTTGAATTTGTTATCTTCCACTTAGCACAATACATTTGCTTTTCACACATATTCTTTTGTATATGACGGCTCATTCCTTTTTACTGCTAACTAACATTCCATTATGAAGGCATTCTAGCTTGCTTACCTAGTTACTAGCAGTACGTTTGGATTCTTTCTGTTTTTAGACAATTATAAATAATACCACTATAAATATTTGAGTAGATGTTTCTGCATAAATATGTTTTATTTTTCTCTGGTAAATATGTACAAGTGAAGTAGGTAAGTAAGTATATGTTTTCCTATATCAAATGCACTCACATTGTTTTTCAAGTGACTGTGCTATTTTATATTCACATCCTAAATGAACAAATGCTTGAGTGTCTGCATCCACACCAAAATCTTATATATCATTCTTTTGTCAAAAATCAGTTGATTATATTGTTTCATCCTTCTGTGAATACCACACTCACCATTATTGTAGTTTTATATCAAGTTTGAAATCTGCTAATATGAGTCCTACATAATTGTTCTTAATTTCAGAATTGTTAAAAACATGAGTTCCTTTGACTTTCTAAATACATTTAAGACTCACTATATATTTCTATAGAAAAATATGCTAGAATTATATTTGGGATAATATTGAATTTATATATCAATTTAGAGAGAACTGACATCTTTATAATATTGAGTTGTGATGTATCTTTCTATTTATTTCAATCCTCTTCCATGCATGCTTTATCCATGCAAAGTAGGATGATGTAAATCTTTGCCGCTCCACATATATTAGTTTTCTCCAACTGTCTTTAAGTTTTTTTCTTTATCTATGCTTTTTATCAGATTCATTATGATGTGTTTAGATAATTTTCCACATTTAAATGTATTTTGCATGGTGTTCTCATAAACCATTGAATCTATAAATGTATGGTTTTTACCAATGAATTACAACCATTATTTCTTCAAATATTTTTACTACAATAATATCTTTGTTATCACCTTATTAAACTCCAGTTCTGCTAATATTTTTCCACATGTTCTTGAAATTATGTGATTTTTAAATCTTCTTTCTTCATATTGAAAATTTTGTTAGTTTATCTTCCAAATTCACCAGCTCTTTCCTCTGTCATTCATTCTGCAACTCAGCAATTAAGTGAAATCTTCAGTTAAAATATTGTATTTTGTTGTTCCAAACTTTAGATCTGGTTCTTTTTTAAAATAGCTTTAGTTTCCTCCTGAGTTTTTCAACTTATTTCAATTGTATTTACCTTTGTATCTTAGAATATATTTATCATAGCTACTTTAAAGATTTTATCTGATAAATGCAAAATCTGAGTCATGTCATGTCAATAGATGATAGGCTTTTCCTTGAAGAACAAGTACCATTTATCTGGTTCTTTGTACAAATGATTCATGTTACATAGATCCTGAGTTCTATCAAAACCCTCTAAAGAATATTGCATTTTATTAATTGTTTGGGAATGCCATCAACTCAGACTCAAACTTCTATCTCTCTTTACTTTCTTAAGGTGTAGTTTCAACATCAATTTACTTTTCAAAACCGTAACTATGCTTATTTACATCTTTCCTGCACATGAACCTTGGTGTGGAATCCCTGCTTTAAGCAAAATTACACAGAGCATTAGGGGTACTCCCTCTGATACACCCACATTCCTGATGTTTTAGAGGTTCTTTTTTTGCTTCTGGCTAGCATGAAGGGCTCCTTTCAAAGTTTTCTGCTTTCTCCACTACTACCATGTCTCAAATTGTGAAGAAAAAAAAAAAAAAAAAAGAACAGAAATCTAAATGGGAATTTTATCTCTTTTCAGTGTTGCTTCAATTAATGACACCCCTCTCCAATTTGCCTGCATTGCATTTGTTTAATTTTCAGAGTGCTTATTAGTCCTCTTATTTAAACTTATTTTTGTTTTGCCCACAATTTGGGGTGGTAATCAACAAGAAAGAATGACAAAAATAGTCTTATTCTTCCTTGGTCAGACTATTATCATTTTTTTTAATTTTACATATTTATTTTTACTTTTGTTCAGGGAATAGCTAAGTCCATTTGGCATGAATATGGAATGCTCGTGAAGGGATACTATAGGTAATAATGTGCAAAGGCAATTTGGCACTAGATTGAACAGAGGCTGACATGCCAACCTAAGAACTCCGAATTTCTATTTAGTAAGTTATAGAAAGCTATAGAGGTATTTTCATTCAAATGCCTCAGTGTGGTTGGCAGTCCTTGAAAATGGTCTTGCTGCCTTTTTTTCCTCTTTTTTTTTTCAACCATTCTGAAATAGAAGTGAAATAATTTTGAGTTTGCTTCCATATTCTAGTTCTGGCACCAATTTTATTTCCCCAGAAGGCGTTTCTATTACTGAAAGTGGCATTCAGGCACTGACGACCACACATTCCCTTATTATACATTGTATAACACAAGGAAAAAGACCAATGAAATCAGTGATCCTACTTATAGTGAACCAACAGCATTTGGGGTACAGCTGACTTTAGTGACACACATATATCTTATGGATAACTTAGTTATAGATTAATTGATAAAGCATTAAGTACAGATTATTGTGTATGCCAAGCAATGCATTAATCATTAGCACAAACAGCCAAAGCCTTTACATTTTGTCCTTTGCTAAAATGACTCTAGAAAATTTCATGTTGTTGCTATCCTAGTAAGAAATTATACTATCAGGTTTTTAACTGGCACCTATTTTAATTATGTGCTTAGGTGGAGGTTCCCAGAAAAAGACCATGAGACAAAGATCTGCATGAAGATTTGCTAATAAGTACTTTTGATCAACACTTATGTTGGGTGATAGAAACAAGACTGGTCAGCAGGAGAAGCTAAACAGCAATTTGATTGCAGCAGTCATTCCATCAATCCCTCAGGGAATTCAGGAGCTGAGGAAGCCTTTCAGAAATGCCCCAAACTGAAGGACGGAGTGGATTTTTGTATTCACCTAGCCAAGTCACAGAAAGAGGATTGGGAGTCATGGACAGAGAATTGCTTCGAGGGAAATTATGCAAACAGTGGCAAAGATGATTTCTTTGTAGAGAAAGTTCCCAAGTAGAGCTCAACAGTGAGTGTCTTCAGTCAATATTTCAGATGGGGAAATGCGCATGCAGTACCAGAGGAGGTTCTGAGTGGGTACAGAAGAATGTGTCAGAGTATGTTAAATTAAGGTGGGTATTCTCAATTACAAATTGAAAAATAACTCAACCAAACCTTAAGGAGTTTAGAGTGGTTATCTTGAGTAGAGGATCATCCCCTACAGAGACTAATACATTGAGATTGTTATGACATGCACATGACATGCACAGAGACATGCACATACACATATATATAACACATATAAAATATTGTCTCATCAGAAAGTAAATTCTCATTAACTGTCAATATTTCTCATGCCATTATACATTTGTGTATACTAGCAATTGAAAAACGTTATGATCTTCCAGAAAATGAAAATAAAAGGGAGCTAATACTCATCTAATCATTTGCAGACAAGAGTTTCCCAATTTCTACAATGCTTGTCCTTGCTCTTATTTCTTAGCCCTTCAGCTCTTCAGATCAAAGCCAAGAGCAATTTCAACACAAACAGAATCAGCCAAACATTCCTGTTTTGTTTTCTTTAATTTGTTAATTATTTGTTTGTTGATTCACCCTCCAAGTTAACTTTTGCACTCTTTCCAACTTTAGTTTGTATATTCCTCATTTCTAGGAGAAAAAAAAAAAAAAAAAAAACACAGACTGCCTGTTCTGACAAGTCCATTTAAATTAAAAGGAGAGTGAGTTTAAAATAGAAAATGTAATTTTAACACATGCAGATATCCCCATGCTGAGAAGACAATTCTATTGTATTTTTCAAACATTAGAAAAAAATGACTGAGAGAAACAGAAAAGAAAATAAAACTAGTCCATATTGGAAAGAGTATAAACTGGCCCTTGGCAAATCTGACACAGACATTCTGCCAGGGCATGGTTGAGCACAAAAGGTCCTTTTTTACTGATCGTTTATCATGACGACCTCTAAATATGATATTTTAAATCAGGATGACTAATACTGCAACTTTTTTTTCACAGTGAGTCAATATAATCTGACACATACCATTAAGTTGAAGTTCTGGAGGTATTTTTATTTCTGTGGGTTGAAAGTTGCAAGTTTATATTTCATCATTTTGGGGTGAGACGATGACATGGTCTATTCGAGTGTGCACATACATGGGTGTGCACCTGTGTATCTTGCTGTGTGATATCTGACTCTGAGAGAAACTAGAATAGGAAAACTCATAGTTTCATGCATCCCCCTATTATTTGACAACAGAGACTGGGGCCACTCCCTGAATCATTTCCAATGCGCTTCCATCACAATTGTCATAGCAACAATATTTTCTTTATTGCAGATTTCCGAATTCACTGTTTCAAGAAAGCATGATTTGTAGGCTCACAAAAAAGTGAGCCCAATCTTCTGGGTGGCTGCAATAAAATCATAGAGAAGTATAATTTAACATTAAACATAATCTGGAAAAGACTATTTGACATTAACTCAGTGTTGCTGAAGTTAAATAATTAGTCCACCTTAGTTTATCACTGCATTCACTTATGGCATGAACCCTGCCTGCCCATATGTTGCTTCTGCTAAACCCAAACAGAGCCTTTGAAACAGCAGTTTGGTGAAATACCCTTCCTATTGTTCAGTTCTTCTGATAACCCCTTCTCACATTCCAGGAGTGGTGTACATGATTATACGAAGCTCAGAAAAAGAAGTGTATTATCTTACATCCAATACTTCAATTCTGAACCCGTTTGAATTCTAACAGAATTTGCAGGAGCATTGAGAAAGTGTAGCTCTCTTTTTAGTGGGATAACTGAGCTTCTGAGACAGTTGCCAGAACTGATGGCATCTTACTGTGTCAGCACAGCACAGGAAGAGCCTGCCTGAGATTGGGATCAGGAGAGAGGAAAGAAGAGATGAATACATGTTGAGCTCTTTGACATGGAGTACCTGGACTCAACTGGACTCAAAGTCTATTACCGTGCTCTTCAGTTAGTGAGCTCATCATTTCCATTCTTTTGATTTAAGGCAAACTGAAGTACTTCCTTTCCTACCCACTTGAAATTTGAAAAGTCCTGATGAATTCAGCTTATATGTGATATATATATATATATATTTTCATGATTCATTTAAAATATTTAGAGCTTGCAAGAGTTTCATTTCCAAGACACTCTTGGCCTTTTTTTGTTGACTCACTAAGCACCCCACAGGAAAGGAAGAATTGATTATTTGCAGGGTAAAGGGAGGAGGGTTAGATCATGTACTTTTCCTTTCTCATGAGAGCTAGGCTGTCTTCAGAAGGCTGCTATTTTTCCAATCATATGAGACAGTTTATCAGGAAAGACCCACTCTCAAATAGTAAGGTTGATTTTTTCCCAGCCTAGTTTTGTTTGGAACATAGCACAAGGCCATCCATTCTAGGATTTAAGGAGGCCCATTTAGCTAACTACAAATCACATATTCTAATAGAGATGTGGTTAGAATGAAAGTGATCTAAACCTATTTTAGTTCATATTTTGCCCCTAAATTAAATCTGATCTCAGGCAGGAAAGAGGAGTGCTGTTCTATTGTTCTTCCCATCCCCCACCAAATTCAAAAGATAATGCATATAGCGGAATTTACATGAGCAAAGTCACTGTTCAATAAAAGAATAGCAAGGAATTCACTGCCCCTGAAACACAGGATACAAATAAGAGAGCGACACCAGACATATGAGGCATGGATCAAATTATAAAGGACCTTCTATGATATATCAAGAGATAGGAATTTTATTGTCAATGTAAAATGGAACCACTGAAGAATTTTATAAAGAAACAGAGACTTTTCAGCATATGCATAAAGATTATATAAAGTATAATATAAAGGAGAAAATACAGAGAAAACATATAACCAAGTGGTATTCTCAACAGAAAAATAAATGCCAACTATAATTCCAGCACCATAGTCCCAGCCCAATGTCCATTATCCCTTTAGCCTCAGTTTCTGTGTGGGTGCATGTGAGAGTTAAAGAATGAATCATCCAGATAAGAAGGAGTGGGAGAAAAAAGAATAATATAGTAACAGAAAACTTGGTATTAGACCTGGATTTGAACCTGCTAAATTTAAGAGTTATGGATAGCACACTTGTTTAGGTTCTATGTCATAGGCAAAACCATAGGCATGAGTTGGATTTAATAAAGACAAATTAATTAGTCAACATTTATTGAGATATTTTAATATGCTATAAACCATTCTAGATGTTGGATCTTATCTTAGAATTGATTTTTATTGATTTCCATCATTTAATAGGCAAATAAAGGTGAAAATATAATGAAGATTGAGATAAAATGATAAAAAAAAAAAAGGGAAGCAGCTGTGAAGGATAATACTTTGAAAACCCAAGGAAGAAAAATTTCAAGAAGGTGTGTCAATCAAGAGAGTGTCAAATATCAATAAGGGAAAAATAACTTAATAAACAAAAATTTTCAATTGATTTATCAAATCATCAATGACATTCTCAATTCAATTTGTAAAAATATGGGAAAAAGTAAGGGAAACATGAATAAACAATGAAAGTTGGTTGGGAGAAAAGATTTATAAAGGGGTATGATTTTCATGAGCCTGAATTTTAAATAGTTGACTTGGAAAAAAAAAAGAGAGCAGTACAAGCCAAATACAGTTGTAGATATGTTAACTGGAAGAAATTGTTTAACTATTTAGGTGCTAGATACTTTTAGATTATATTTAAAGCCTGAGGGTGGCAATGGCCTAATTCCATATCTAGAAAGTAGTGGGAAATGATGAGACCCAAGGAAGTAGTGATTTTTGTTTCTCATTTTCCTAATCTGTAAAATGGGATCCCACTAGCTTCTTTCTCAAAAGTGAATATGAAGATTAAATTGGTATTTACAAAGTTCTCAGAATACTTCCTGGATTATAGTAAGTATTATCTGTTATTTTTAATACTACTACGATAATACCCAAAAGTTATCTTGGACATTAGTAAGTTTTAGTAATGCCTATTTCCAGAGTCCTAAACCAAATCATTAATATTTGATTTACCTATTTTGCGTCTTGCAAAAGATAAAAGGCATAAATCTTATAAAAACTGAGATGCTATAACATATGACTCCTGTCATTTTTTAAGAATCTAATTACATCTAAGAATGACATTAATGATTGCATTTAAAAAAATTCAAGCATTTAGGGCAATTTAAAGTCCTACAAAAAGCAGAATTATATAATTGACTATCATGTACATAATTAATATAGGACCTTTTATATTTCATCCAAAGCATTATAAATTTTAACTATAAAACCTGTAATTTTCCCATTTTACATTTCAATAATTCAGAGAAAGACAGATTATGGGGGTGGAAGCATAATGGATCTGACATGAATCTAATTGACATGTGTTGTTATTTAGAGGCATAAAAAGAAAAATAATAGAAACTATTTTGAATATTTCTGTTGGCAGTGTGCATTCTTTGCTGGCAGGTCCCATCTCTGTCACTAACTAGCTCTGTAACCTCGAGAATGTGACAACTTCTCTAAGTTTCAACAGGAACTTTGAGGCATGCTTGGACCATCTAGTCATCAAATCTGCTTTGGATGCCCATTAAAACAAACAAACAAACAAACAAAAACTTCTAAAACTATGCACTCATTGCTAGTACTGACAATTTTGGCCCACTGACAATTTTGGCCACATTCTCTCTGAAGACCTGGGACAACAATACCAGGTGGTACCAGGTCCAGTTAAAATAATATATACATAGCAGCTAACTCAGTGTTCAGTACAAAAAGATTTTAGTAAAACTCTTAACACCTCTTCTAGGTCTTTTGAAAGCTGGTCTCCTTGATTTTATCTTTACCCAAAGTATAGTGTATGAATAATGAGTAAGAAAGATTATTTCTTATCCTTGAACTGAGCAGCTTGTGTTTGCTCATCTTCATGGACACATCTGTATGCCACACCATGTAACTACAAGTAGCAACTTGAAAATCCTGGTAAAACCATTAAAACATAGTGACTTAATACATGGAAATAGAATGAATAGATATAGATGAGGGACAATATGTATGAGATCATGAGATGAAATACCAGATCTTTCTACGCTACAGAGGTTGGTTTGGGAAAATTGCTTCTCTCTTTGTGTCTGTCTCCTAAAGTACAGGGTGAGCACGATCATACCTTGTGAAGAATGAGCCATGAGGACAGGAATAATGTACTTAAATATGATGTGAATGTATTTTTTAAAGTTTGTTCACCAAGGATCTAGATTTGAGCCCTTCAAATACCAATTCTAGTTAACAAGCAAAAAGAGGATAGACTTAGAGTTCAGGGACCGGATGTTAGGTTTTAAATAAAAAGACACTGGAGACAAATGTCAGGACTCAAACTGATTTCTTTCCCTTTTTCCTGTCACTGCTTCTATTCTACTTCCTTTTTCTAGAGACAATTCAGAATGTGTGTATTACTAGTCCAAACGTCTCCAGAACTGCCGGACAGCTTAGTAACAGCTTTTAGAGTCTTACCATTATTTGAGAAGTCAGGGACTAGAGAATCAAAATGCCCCCTTTTCAGCAGGATGTACATCTTGGACTAATTTTTTTGAGTCTAGAAAACATCTCATACAACTCAGAATGACTGCTGTAGGGTTGCAGATTAAGTTGAAGATGAGTTTTCTATATGTAGAAACATTGTGAACTGAACAGATACACTATGCTACACTTTTAGTTAAGCTCTACAATTTTTTCAAAGCCTTCAAGACAGAAATAAGAGATATAAAGTAACTGACACTAAGACAAATAGAAAGTGTTAGATTAGAGGCCAGAATCATTTTATAGATGAAATATAAATATATACCACATCTATGTCTTCATTGAATGAGCATTCACTGATCCTCTAGGAAGGGCTGGATTTTGGGCTTTTGCTGGAAATAGTGGGGTAGCTGTTTTCAGTCAAGACTGTTACTGTCCCCCAAATTGGTTCCTTGTGTCTGATGTACAGTTAGACTGAACACAGAATGTTTGAAGCAGAGAGAAGTTTTACTAAAGAAAAGGGGCCCCAACCACACAAGACAAAGTTCAAATCCATCACCCTGAATACAAAGGTTTCAAGGATATTATAGTAACTATATGCCCAGAAGGTACATGCTAAAGGAGGGGAATTGACTATTTAATTATCTTAAGAAAGTGAGTAGATCATGGAGGCTTTTTGTTTTGTTTTGTTTTATTTTACTTTGTTTTGTTTTTTGACTAGCAGATTTCTTTATAGATCAAGGAGTTTTAAAATAGTGGTATCTCATTACTTCCTTAGGTTTCTTAGCAACTCCTGGGACATTCCATCCTCTTGATTACTACCACATCAGGTCCTGCATTGTGTCACAATCCAACTTTCTCACTTTGGAAGCATGTTTATGTATGAAAATAAATACTTCCAGGAAGACTAGTTTAGAGGAAGGCTGGTTAGTGATTAGTCATATCAAGCTCTCTATATCAGAAAGTTCATTCACAGAGAAAGGTGGCTGGTTTGTTCATCTTTTCTTAACTGGAAAAGATAGATAGGATTTTACAAAATGATTTCTCTTTCTAAATATGGTAATTTTGCTGTTTTGCAACTCAAAAGATATCTTTCTGTGTAACAGGCACAGTAAATTAATCTCATCTTTCTGAGTAAGGAAACATCCTGATTTGGAGCCAACCCAGGCTCATGTTTCTTTTCATAAAAATATCCCAGAGGACTTTTTAAAGGGGCATTAGTAAGTCCACATCCATTACTGGGAAAAATGACTCAAAGAGAGAATTAAAAACTGTTCAAACAGCAAGACAGAAAGATTGGGTTAGTTGATACTGCTCTCCATCTCTACTTACAGGAACTTGTTATAACAAATCCCAAAGCAATGAAAAATTCTTAAATAATGAGGATTATGTACCCATTAGCCATTAAAATATAAAACAACAGTCAATATGCTGTTCAATTGTCATAGATAAAATGCAAATATTCAAGATGAAACAGAAAAATAACTAGTATTAAATATAGTAAAGATGAATTTCTGGTCTTGTTTGACTGTCTTCTGCACATATAATAATTTTGGACAAGACTCTTTGCCTTTTTTTTTTTTTTTTTTTTTTTTTTTTTTTTTTTTTTTTTTTTTTTTTTTTTTTTTTTTTTTTTTTTTTTTTTTTTTTTTTTTTTTTTTTTTGAGACTAGTTCTCGCTAGTTTTGTCTGTGGAACTGAAGGCTCACATTTTCCATGGTACCACGGACTCAGGCAATCCCCAGCCTCAGCTTTCCAGGTAGCTGGGATTACAACAGTTGCACACCTCCTCATCCAGCTATTTTTTGGGGGACTAGGTCTCGCTGTGTTGCCCCGGGCAGGACATGAATTGCAATCCCCAGACCCTGCCACGACTCCACGTGCTGTTGCTTACAAGCACACGCCACTGTGCCCAGCTCTTTGTCTTAACATCCTCAGTTTTCTCAGATAAAAAAGGGGATCTTGAATCAAATAAAAAAAGGGATCTTGAATTTGAACATTATTGCCATTCCTTTCTATTTTATTTAAAACATGGTGTTATATTGGTTGTAGAATGTTTAACGCTCTTCAAATAACACTTCCATATAGAGAGAATTAAAAAACCACAGAGGTCTAAATATGATATTTATGAATTATTAAAAATGACCAAAATATATTATAAAACCACAATTATATAAATATAAAATATAAACCAGATGTTATCTATCAACCTTTATCAAAGTTTTACTATCATTTTGGACTTTTTCTTTGCTTTTTTTTTTAAATTTCTCTATATGCATAATATAATTTGCTTTACAAAAAATGAGGTTCATGTCATCTTTTCATCTATGCATACACTATGTCATTAACATTTAGGGAATGTGTGTCATATTTCCTGTCATTTAGCATCTTCTAAATATCTTACATGGTTGAGATAATCTCTGAATACCTTAGATTGCAAGGTAGAAGCAGATTTACTCCTCCAAGCTCCTCATTTAGGACATAGCCTAGGTGATATAGACTTTGTCAATACCATGCATCCAATGCTCTCATTTTTCATTTGGTAGCAGGTGTCATAAGAAACTCATTGTGTAGTTCATTTCTTAAAACAGTATAGTCAAGGGACATGGAGATTTTTAAAAAAAAATAACATATATATATATTTTACACCATTTTGATCCCTGGGGGTCCCCAATACCTCCAGTTGGTTCCCTCCCACAGCTGTATACTTTCATTTAGTAGTCCATATATTAGTGAAACCATTTTGTTTCTGTCTTTTTCCTTCTGACTTGTTTCTGCCAGTATGATTTCTTCTAGGTACATCCATGTTACCAAAAAATTATCAAATTGGTCATTTTTATTGATGCATAATATTCCATCTTTTTCATCCAGTCATCTGTCTTGGGGCATTTGGGTTGTTTGCAGGACCTTGCAAGTATAAATAGTGCTGCAATAAACATCCGAGCACAGGTGTCCCTTTGTACCCACATTGAGGTCTCTTTTGGGTGATTCCCAGAAGAGCGATTGCTGGGTTAAATGATAGTTCCATTTTCATTAGTTTGAGGGTCCTCCACACGGTTTTCCATAGTGGCTGGACCAGTTTACATTCCCACCATAAATGTAAAAGCGTTCCTTTCTCTTCACATCCACGTCAAAACTTGTTGTCTGTTTTTTGGATGTGGGTCATTCTTATTGGGATAAGATGATATCTCGTTGTGGTTTTGATTTGTATTTCCCTTACTGCTAATGATATTGAACAATTTTTCATGTGTCTGATGACCATTTGGACTTCCTCTTTGGAGAAGTGTCTTTTTAGATCTTCTCCCCATTTTTTAACTGGGTTCTTTGCTCTGTTTTTGTTAAATTGTGTGAGTTCTTTGTGTATCTTTGCTATCAGACCCGTATCACTTGTATGGAAGGCGAAAATTTTTTCACACTCGGTTGGGATTCTTGTTTTTTCTTTTGTTTCTTTGCTGTACAGGAGCTTTTTAGTTTGATGTAGTCCCAGTTGTTTGTTTTCCTTCATTTTTTTGCCATCTATGGATATGGCCAAAAATGGATTTCTGAATTGTAACTCATGAAGGTCTTTGCCCAGGTTTTCCTCTATGTATTTTGTGGTTTCAGATTTTACGTCC
Organism: Uropsilus gracilis; assembly: GCA_004024945.1. Lineage (NCBI taxonomy): Eukaryota > Metazoa > Chordata > Mammalia > Eulipotyphla > Talpidae > Uropsilus > Uropsilus gracilis. The sequence goes on from PVHY01017696.1 coordinate 28,829, forward strand.
AAGTCTTTTATCCATTTTGAGTTGGTTTTTGTACATGATGTGAGGGAGGTATTTTGGTTCATTTTTTTTGGCATGTCTTGTTCCAGTTTTCCCAACACCATTTAGTGAAGAGGCTATCCTTGTTTCAATGTAAGTTTTTCACTCTTGTGTCAAAGATTAGTTGACTATATATGTGTAGCTTTATTTCAGAGGATTAGTTCTGTTCCGCGGGTCTGATTGTTGTCTGTTTTTATACCAGTACCCAGATGTTTTAATTAGTATGACTTTGTAGTATAGTTTGAAGTCTGGAATAGTAATTGCTCCATTCTCTCTTTTTCTTGTCAGGATGTTTTTCCATAATCGAGGTCTTTTGTTATTCCATATGAATTTCTGTAATTATGGCTCTATATCTTTGAAGAATGTTGTTGGAATCTTTACAGGGATTGCATTGAATTTGTAGATTGCTTTTGGTAGGATGGCCATTTTGATGATGTTAATTCTACCAATCCATGAGCAGGGAATGTCTTTCCATTTCCTTATGTCTTTTTCTATCTCCTATAGAAGAATTTTGAAATTTTATTTATATAGATCTTTCATGTGTCTTATTAGGTTTACCCCCAGGTATTTTTTTTTTTTTTTGGTGCAATGGTAAATGGAATGTTTTTTTTTTTTTTTTTTAATTTTCTTCTGCTTGACTTTTTGTGTATAGGAAAGCTTCAGTCTTCTGTGTGTTGATTTTGTAACCAGCTACTTTGCTGAACTGGTTTATTGTTTCAAGAAGTTTTTCTGTGGATTTTTTTAGGTTCTCTACATAAAGAATCATATCGCTTGCATATAATGAGAGCTTCAGTTTTTCTTTCCCTATGTGCATTCCTTTTATATCTTTCTCTTGTCTTATTGCCCTTGCTAGAACTTCTAGAACAATGTTGAAAAGTAGTGGAGAGAGTGAGCATCCTTGCCTGGTTTCAGATCTTAATTGGAATGTTTTTAGTTTTTCCCCATTTAAGATGATGTTTGCTGTAGGTTCATCATAGATGGCTTTTATTATGCTGAGATAAGTTTCTTTTATCTCCAAATTTCCAAGAGTTTTATCATAAATGGGTGCTGAACTTTATGAAATGCTTTCTCTGCATCTGTTGATATGACCATATGGTTTTTGGTTTTCTTCTTGTTGATGTGGTGGATTATACTAATTGATTTTCAAATGTTGAACCATCCCTGTGTCCCTGGGATAAATCCCACTTGGTCATGGTGAATAATGCTTTTTATACATTGTTGGATTCAGTTTGCCAAGATTTTATTTAAAAATTTTTCTTCTGTGTTCATTAAGAATACAGGTCTACACAGGAGGTGGGCTCCCTACCTGCAACAGCCCGTGGCGTCTCACGGTCAACAGGGAAACACCCAGGAGGTAGGCAGACCGACCATTTGCATCTCTATGGACCCTGGCAATTCAGCCTAACCCCAGTTCGGACTGAGTTGGTTAAGGGGGAGGGGAAGGAGCCGCACCTGGCGTAACTGCGCGCCGCGACCCCAAAGTCCCGGGAGTGGACTGAGATTCTCTCGGGGACGGGAGTCACCTGCAGAGGGGACTCCAACCCGCCTGAAAGCAGCAGCTAGAGCGCCAGCACCTGGGGGTGGAGACCACGTGAGACAGGAGGTGGGCTCCCTACCTGCAACAGCCCGTGGCGTCTCACGGTCGTCAGGCCCCAAAGCCCCAAAGCGCCGCTACGCGGCACCAGCGCAAACTCAGAACACAAGGACATTCACTACAAAAAGCACATAAGCAGCAGTAAATACGACTATATAGGCTACAACATGCCTACTACTAGAGCGGTAGTCACCCAATACGTAGAGCAGATCCGAAAGGAAAACACAGGAAAAAGGAAGAACACAAACACTCAAGCAAGCCCTAAGAAAAATAACTCACCACCTAAGGA
>PVHY01017697.1:0-30718 GCA_004024945.1 Uropsilus gracilis
CCAGACTGTACTTTCACAGCCCAGGGAAGCTCACTAATCTACAGGTCAGTCTCATTGTTTTCTGGCTTCAGTATGAAATGAAATGTCATTAAAATTTTACCACTTCATGGTTAGATACAAAAAAACTGTATGTTCTCAAGCACATTTAACACCTACTATGTACTAGGCACTGTGCTAAGTACATATATTATTTTATCAGTTGCATCACCTCATAGAGAAAATTCACTTCAGTCTGAATGGCAGCATTGGCATGGGCATATGCACAGGGGGGAAAGGGTATAGACTTCAGAGTCAAAAGGGGGTTCTATGTAAATACCAGTTCCCCCACTTGCCAAATTTGTGATCTTGGATAAGTTACATAATTTCTTTGAACTTCAGGTTTCTTGTCCCTAAAATCTGAGATAATAAGATGCTATGAGTTATTAGAGGTAAGAAAAGTCTATATTAAAATGTGAAATATAGTGGGAGCTTAATAAACCCCACTTTTCTTCCCTTTCTTGCAATCCCAGAGGTTATCCACTTTTGTTGTAGAACAGATCTGTAGATCAAAAGTCACCTTAAATCCATTTGCAGTCAAGCCTGGAGAAGCTTGATTATAATACCTGTAGAGGTATTAAATAGTTAAACTGGGCAAATAAATCATTAGGTGATTCTTACAAACAGAATATACTGAAATACTATGAGCTATTACCATAAAAGAATTTTCTTTCCCAAAGAGATATGACATTGACCATTAAAATGAAAGAAAACATAAAAGTTGAGATAGTCTTTGTAGTAGCTCTGAAATTCCCTGTGTGACCACTGCTTCTTATCCTTCTACCATTCCCAGCCTTTACTGTCTTTCAGTTCCTTGTATCCCTAGAGGGGCAAACAATGCCTGGGTTCAAAGTCCCAAGGCCCCCTTGCCTTCATTTTCTTACTACCAATTTGAACCTCACTAACAGCCTTTTCAGTAAGATTCAGTCTCTGTCTCATGCTTGCCTTCCTATGATCTTAGTGCCTCCCACTTCCTGTTCCCCTGATCATTCATTCAATATTACCATGAGGTAAGGGAAGGTTAGAAGGAAAGTTCCTCTCCTGACCTTCAAAAGGACCCAATAAATGTAAATTTTCTGAGATAATGTTGATTATGGCCTCATTTTATGTGAATGTAAAATGTGTTTAAATAACAAAGAAACTTGTACTTTTGAAACTCATGTGCAGTTGCCTGCCACCAGACTGGACTTTAAATCCTAGTTCTAACACTTTGAGTGCAGCAGCTATGGGTCAGTTTTTAAATCTGTCTGGCCTTCAGTATCTTCATGTATATAATGCATACTTTAAATCAGGTACTGTTCTAATTCATATACAAAATGTGTACATTTGCTACCTGTAATAACTGTCGTATTTAGAATAAAAGTCAGAGTTGATCTAACAAAATTCTAGTGATGTAGAGGCTTCAAGGATAAATTCATTGTGTAGTTAATTTCATGTCTTGACTTGACTGTGCCAAGAAAACTGGAAAAACATTACTTCTGGGGATGTCTGTGAGGGATGTTCAAAGAAATTAATATTTGAATCAGTAGACTGAATTTAAAAGATGATCAGCCATCATCTTGGGGGTGGGCATCACCCAATCCATTGAGGATTGGAATAGCGTGAACCAAAAAAGGAGGGTAAATTCTCTTTTCCTTTTGAACCAAGACATTGATTTTCTCCTGCCCTCAGAGCTCCTGGTTCTCAGAATTTATATCAGTGTTACTCCCCCAGCCTCATCCTTTGGTCTTCAGACTCAGTAGAATTGCATCACAGTTTGCAGATAGTAGATGATGGCACCTCTCTTCCCCATAATTACATGAGCCAATCACCATAATAAATACCTTTTTATTTAATATGTTTCTTTGGAGAACCTTAAGTAATACAGATACTGATTCCTCTTACTGCAATCCAATGATGACAGATGAACTGTTCTACTCCACACAGTCATCTACAAACCCAGGATAGCAGGAAGGCTCTGCCGATCTCAACATTCAGCTTCACTATTACTATACTTACCTGCAATTGTTTCCAGAAAGATGGGAGGGAAGGGAGGAAAGACTACATATCCAGATTAAGGAATTTCTTTTAAACCAAGCAAAGCCAGCATTAAACGAATTTTTCTTTTATTCTTATTCCACTAGTCAACACTTAGCCACAGCATGATATGTAGTTAATTCTAAGGGAGGTCAAAAATATAGCATTCACATGTCCAGAAAATAGAAAATGGATGTGGAGAAAAATGAGGACTCTACCATTCTACCATCAAATGTTTTTAAGTTAAGTATCTCCATATTATTACCCCCATTTTACAGGTAAGGAAACTGAGGTACAGAGATGCTAAGTAACTTACCTAAGGAAAAACAGGTAATAATGCCGGGCTTTCAAAGGATTTGCTCTTACCTCCAACACTCTTCTACTCTCTTGCAATATACTATATATTAAGATTATTTACCTTCTTTCTCTCATCATTCCATTAAGATCCTTGAGGAAATTATCCTAATTATTAAATTTCTTACATTATAACTTTGCCTATCAAGGAAAATTCAATCAGTTGTAACTACAGATGTAAATTCTAGCTAGTTTAAGCAGAAAAAGTAAATTAAGAAATGATTTTGGTTGCACACAAACTCTTGAGGAAAACCAGAGAACACAGCACAGGAAACATGAAAATGCTACACAATGGATCCTGTGGAGTAACTAGTGGAGGTTAGGGGCACAGGTCAGGGCTGTTGCTGAAAACTGTAGCTTGTAACTGAGTGTTGGCTCCTGCTGCTGCTTAAAGTCCAGGACTCTACAGTCACTTCTTTCAGGATAAATGTATCACTGGCTTAGGTGGGTCCCACCCAGACTCTGAGTGAAGTATTGTATAGTTGTGTCTGGTTGGGGTTGCGCCTCGCCTCTCAAGTGCAGGTGACTGGGAGGTGATGAACTTCCTAAGCTTCTGGCATAAGAAGGCTAGGATTCAAAAGATGGGAAAATTTCTGAAACAGAAAGGAGGTTTAAGGATTAAGCTGGTCAAAGATATGTTAATTGTACTGTAGTCAATTCTCATTACCCATTATCCAGGAGGCATCCTGTTCATGATGTGATACCAGATGTAGTGCACAGGCATCAGGCTCACCAAACTGCATCGGTTCTTTATTGATTCTAGCATTGCACAGACACACCACACACACCACTGTCAAGGTTAGGGGAAGGGGGTGATTGGGGTCAGCGGTGAACCTGGGAGCCTGGAAGCCTGGAGACAGGTGAGCCCCTTGGCCCCTAGGACTCCGCACACTCTCTGAGCTCTCTCTCTATAGCTGATGTTCTCTAGTACTGTCATCCAATGCTTGTGCTTTCTGGTGCTCCTTACTCCCTTTTATCACCTCTCTCTGAGGCCCAGGTGTGCACACTTACACATGCACACACCCACTGGACCACACAATCTTGGAGAAGATGCCATACCCCAGGTGCTGGATGTACAGGTTAATGGAAGGTAAAAGCTGACTAACTCCCTTACCTGTAATTTTCCAAGTTCATGAGCGCTTGATAATGTGTCTTTTTCTCTTAAATTTTCTAAATTCTTTCTTGCCAAGACCCGAAGTTTCTGAAATACTGAGATGACTTTCCTGTGGCTAAGGAGAAGACATTTTTAAAAGTTAAAAAAAATCTCAGAACTTTCCATTTCTAGAGAAGTTTTTAGGCCTTGACTTAGTAGGACACAAAGCCTATTTAGCCCTTGTAAGAAGCAGTTAGCAATTTAAATGATCCCAGGGTCTTTAAATGGAAGTCAGTCTCTTCTCCGTCTGCTAAGACTCATTTTATTACTTTTTTAAACTTATGTTTTTCTTCTTGGTACTCCATAAGTGTCTAGGCATTTAGCTCTATAGATAGTCAAGTTTTACTTTTCTTGCTGATATTTTGCTAATTCACAAATTCATAGAAAAGAGAATATAGGTGAATAAAAGAATTAAATCAGCATAATGTATAAAGGTTCTTTGAAAATATTAAGTGACATAAGTAGCAGTTATTGTTATAGACAACATATTAAAATATAATAAAATGATATTTATTAACCAAATACATTCTTACAAATCAATTCTATTGATCTGAATTTTATACATACAACAAACTGGGAAATTTTATTGCCTTCATCTGCATTCCCCAGTAGCAAAGACTCAAGCACAGGAAGTTGATTTTGGAGGTGGAAAGAGCACAGAGGAGAGTAAAGATGAGACAGAGAAGGGAAGGCAGTCAATAAAGGGTGTGTCAGCAAGTCAATAATGGGCACCTGGGGTTCTTGTAGGGTAAATGAGTTGGTCAGGCTTTTTGAGCCATTAGCCCCTATGACCAGCACCTGTGATGTTGTGCCCACAGCATTATTGTGTATTACCAGTCCCAGTGGGCGTGAGCATGCTTGGGTGGGCCTAGGAGGAAAAGATAAAAGGGTAGTGTCACCCTGGCCTAGGAGGAAAAGATAAAAGGGTAGTGTCACCCTGGCAGGCCGGAGAGGAGAGAATGTGAGGAGAACTGAAGAATACAAGAGCCCAGAGGAAGTGTAAAGATTCCTGGGGCGATGAGGGGTTTGCCTGTCTCTCAATCCCCTAGCCCTGCCCCTCTCCCCCACTGCCCCTGCTGCCTAACTTGCCTCCTTGCTTACCAGTGTCCCTGCTTGGTGTGCCTGTATACCTGGTTTACTGAGAGTATTAAAGCCTGTAAAACCCTTAGCCGGTCGTGGTGGTGTGTGCCTATAATCCCAGCTATCTGGGAGGCTGAGGCTGGGGATCACTTGAGTCCGCGGGATCGAGACTACCCCGGGCAACATAGCAAGACCTGGTCTCCAAAAATAAAAAAAACAAAGCCTGAAAACCCACCAATGGTTCCAACATTCTTCTTTTACTGCTAGAACCAGTAAAGAACCAGCCCAGATTGGGATGGTTGCAGTACAGCCCTCTAGAGGAACTGGGTGTGGGGGGGGTTTGGGGGAGGGCTTAGACTTCACATATCTGAGTTATCTCACTTAAGGATCAAGGGAGTGCTTGAGGGTTTGCTCCAAGATAGTGTTTACTTTTTAGTCCTCTGGTCCTTCTCAACGTGATAGTTGTAACGTTTCATCTCACTAATTCTAGTAGCAAGAGTTCTCAGGTAAAAAAATGGAGGTGCTTGCAGTTGGAAATCATGCTTGGGTGTAGGGTAAGTGAGTTAGTCAGGCTTTTTCATTCGTAAGCCTGTATATCTAGCACCTGCAGTATTGCATCTTCCCCATGATTGTGTGGTCCAGTAGGTGTGTGTATGTGTAAGTGCGCATACCTGGGCCTAAGAGAGAGGGAATAAAGAGGAGTACAGGGCACAAGCATACACAGAGCACATAAAAGAGCACAAATGCAGAGAGAATGAGAGAACGACAGTGAGAGCCCAGGGAAAGAGCGTGAAGATTCTGGGGGACACAGGGCTCTCCTGCCTCCTATCCCTCCCCCCACCATTGCCCTGGCCCTGGCCCTGGCCCTGGCCCTGCACTGCCCTCCTCTACCCTGCCCTGCCCTGGCCTGCCTGATGTGTCTGTAACTGCTAGTACCAATAAAGAACCTGCACAGATTGGTGAGCCTGGTGCTTGTCCCTACAATTCGCAACCAGGATGGGACAGTTCAAAGCAGATAGAGAGGACATGCCAGGTGGGGTGGATGGGAGGACTGTTCAACACAGACACAGGCAACCCAGTGAGGGAGGGTCAGTGTCTGTGACCATGATTACTAGGTGACTCAACTCTCATAAAATTTGACATAATAAAATATTACCCTAACAGTGAACCTCTTTCTTTTTAAAAGAGATATACGGATAAGTTGCTTTTCTAAAGTTTCTGTGATGTTTTCAGTCCTTCTATTTGCTCAAACTCTTTGACAAGTTATAAGCTTGCTTTTGTAACTAGTACGATATAAACAGGATATTTAAATGCTTCTACCACATAGAAAATTAAATTGGAGGGTATTATTTATGACGTGCTATCAAACTATCTAATATCTTGGGAGGTCCTCTTAGGATGTTTTTGTGATTCTACTCTAGTACATTTTATTGCAATAATTTTCTAAAGTCATGAGTAAGAAAAGACATTTGCTATATATTTAAAGAGCCTCATTTTAGAGAAAGTAGACATGGGAGTATACTCTAGACACATTTTTTTCTCTATAATAAATCACTAGAACCTGGCTATGGAGCACAGATATAAATGCTTGTCAATTACTCCTTATTTAGGACTGAGATATGAAGGTTACTAGAGTCTTCATCCAATTTTTGAGATAGCTCATATCTTTGCTTTAGACCTAGAAATGGAAAGAATATGTAATTCCCTTTTGTTGGGCCCTGGCTCCCTCCTGCTTCTGCTGAGATGGGTGAGTAAAAATGGAGTGTCCTCATCTATGCAAGCAAAGAAAACAAAGAAAAACAAACAGCTGGGACTATATCAAGCTTTACACAGCAAAAGAGACAATAATCAAAACAAAGAGACACCCAACTGAATGGGTACCTGAGATTCTTGTAGGGAAAGTGAGTTGGTTAGGAAAAAACTTTTGCACTCCACTCAACTGACAGGGATCTGATATCAAAGATCCACAGAGAACTCATACAGCTTAACAAAACCAAAGCAAAAAGCCCAGTCAAAAATTGGGGAGAAGAGCTTAAAAGACACTTCTCTAGAGAGGAAATACAAATGACCAACAGACATATGAAAAAAAATGTTCAACATCACTTATAAACAGGGAAATGCAAATCAAAACCACAATGACATACTATCTTATACCAGTAAGAATGGTCTATATTAAAAAAAAATGGGCAACAACAAGTGCTAGCATGGGTATGGAGAAAAAGGAACACTTTTACACTACTGGTGGGAATGCGAACTGGTCCAGCCACTATGGAAAGCTTGTGTGGAGGAGCCTCAAACTACTGAAAATGGAACTACCATTCAGTCCAGCAATTCTACTTCTAGGAATCTACCCAAAGGACACCAAAATACTATTCCAAAAGGACACCTATATTTGGATGTTTATTGTAGCTCTATTTATAATAGCAAGAACATGGAAACAACCCAAATGTCCCCAAATAGATGAATGGATCAGAAAGTTGTGGTATATTTACACAATGGGATATTATTCAGCAATCAAAATAGATAAATATATACATTTGTGATAAAATGAATGGACCCAGAAAGAATCATGCTAGTGGAAATAAGCCGGAAAAAAAAGAGAAATACTGAATGATCTTACCTATATATGGGATATAGGGCAAACAAACAGAAGGACAATGAAAACTTGAAACTAACAAACTCAGCAGAACTGAAGCATGGAGGAAGGGAGGGGGAGTGGGTAAAATCGAGGGAGGGATGGACACAAAGTGATTAAGACAATGGTTCATGGGTGACAACCTTGGGGTATAAAATGGTGAGAACCTTGGGGTATACAATGGTGATATATATATATATATATATATATATATATATATATATATATATATATATATATATATATATAGCATATATATATGTATAGGCAATCAATTAAAAAAAAAAGAAAATGACTGTGGTCTTACCTAGGTGGATTCATCTTCCTTCAACAGAAGGAGTCCTCTTCCTTTTCCTGTTCTCCTTTTTTTCCTTGTATCTCCCTTCTGTCTTCTGATATCTCCCTCTGTCTCTTTATTTATCTGAAGGCTGCCACACTCTCCTAGTAAGTTTCTCCCAATTTACCAATTGATTTCAGTCTTTGTAACATGGAGAAACTCCCAGTTTAGTGCCAGTTGTTTTTATCTTAGTTGCATTCTTTTACAACTGGGTAAAGTGATTGGGGCTATTTCCCAGCTTTCTCCTTCTTATTTGGGTTGCCAGATTTAACAGATGAAAATGCAGATAAATAGCTACTAATTTGTAAAATATAAATATTTTTATGTAATATCTGGAGCATACTTATGCTAAAGGTATTCATTGCTATTTCAAATTCAAACAGAACTGGACTTCCTATATTTTATTTGGTGAGATTTAACCCACTTCAGATTCTGCTCTTGCTTTTTTATTATGTGGTTGATTTACTAGAAATAACTACTGGTAAAGTTCAATTTCCATTTCCAGCACTTAAAGCCTAGGAGATATCAGCATAATTTCACCACTTATGGTGAAATGCAATCATTACAGCAAAAAGTAGAAAACATTTTACTTTGCCTTTTTCCTTTGAAATTGAAGTGCTTCCAGGATTATGTCGAATAGTAGAATTAAGAGTGCATTTACTATGGTGTTAAGTTGTGAGATAGAAATTAAAAGGCTAGTACTAAAGGCAATTTTCATCCATCACAAATGGTCTGTGTGATTACCTTGTGCATGATTTGTTAACCTGATATTTTGTAGTATCTGTAATAATAAGGAGAATTTAATGTCCATATACTACTATACATTAGTGTTAAACATGCATTTTCCATTTTTATCTTTACATCCTTATCACTTACTGGACTTAATTTTAGGGGAACATAATAGTTGATAGTATTGAAAATTTCAAATTCTTCCCTGCCAATGATCCTCCCCTCTTTCCATGTCCTGTTCATGGGTAATTCTGGTGTCTGGGGGGGAGGCGGGGAGAGATACTAAATTAAAAATAGTGAAAAACAGGCAAAACTATCTCATTATCTGAACGAATGCTCCTATTGTTGGCCTGTGATAAAGAAATTTTGAATCATGTGCTTCAGGCCCAAGGACTTTGTTAGGTTCAAATCCCCCTACATGGTATAAAAGTCTGAGTAGGATGAGGAATACATTCATACAGGAGGATGGGCCTGGCATGAGTTATTCAACCCTTAACAGAATGAGAGGGAACTGAGGTCAAGTATTGGAACCCAAATACATAATTTGGGTATCCAAATAAGGTAGGGACCATAGCAGAAGTGACATATATAGAAGTTGTAAATTTCCTGTAAGTAACTTTATTAAGGATAATGGGAACTAAGTTTCACTGTTGGAGAAGGGAATTAAAAACATGGAAAGCTAGACTGAGCATCATGGTGCTACATTAGAATAGGATGTATTGGTCTGATTTCATAATTTTCAATACATATCTATAAAGGTAGGTAAATATGGAAATATATATGAAGAATATATATTCTCTAGTTCAGGGCTTGGGAACAAAAACATTATGGGTGTGTGAGAAAAGGTGTGTGAATAGTCCTATTAGAGTGGGACCAAAGTATGAGCTCTTTGTAGTGCACATGAGTGCCTACCAGAGAGCACTTCTTATAGAAGAAGTACTAAATAACCACAGTGGTCAGGATAACCTGGGCAGTAGATAACAAAGTCTCTGTCATTGACTCCCCCAGTGATCATCTAATGGGCTTAAGAATAGGGTAGACCTAGAGGCAGAGATGGAGATGATGGCCAGGTCTAATAAAAGATCAGGCTGTTTCTTTTGCTAAATGTCATTTCTCCCAACAACAGAGACCCAAACTGACCCCTTTATGTGGTAACATCCTTTGAGGACATACACTGGTTATCTGATGGTAAGGTGACTCCACTAGATGGCTTCTACTCTAAAAAGGTCACTGATTAGGATTGAGTCATAATTAGGGAATGGATTTACTTTTCCTACCTACAGTGCCTCAGCCAACATTGCAATCCAAATGCTCACAGGTTATCTGATATCTTGACATAGTACCCTGGACTCTACCCTGGGTTAAGTAACTACCTTTATAGCAAAGATCTCATGCAAACCTGAACATGAGATCTATTGGTCCTACTGCAAATCTAATTGTACAGAAGCTACCAGCTTGATAGAGCTATAGAGCTATAGAAAGGATTTTTGAAGGCATATCCAATATGCCAGGTGAAAGTGTTTATTCTATGAGGAGGGTATGCTATCCTTCAAGATATATATATATATCAACAGTCATTTATGGTATTGTGACTCAGTAGGTATACCCCATGGACTGGGGAATCAAGGGATAGAAGTAGAACTAGCATTACCCCCATATTATTAATGATCTTATTTTCACAAATTTGACCCTGTGGGTATATAAGTCCTGACTCTTATGGAGGATGTCTCCACTAAAGGTATCTTGGTGATAGCCACTAAACTTACTGCCGTGGCAGTCATCTGGTCACTTTAGGTTTCTAGTTCCAGTAAACTAGTAGGAACACAAATGAGTTTTCACTGCCAGACATAGTTGATTTTGATCTTTATAGGGAGTTAAACCTGATACTAAATAGATGGTAGGAATGTATTTGGCACTCAGATGGTCTACTAAGTTAACTTGTAGTTCTCCCATATCCAATTTAAACTATAAATGGGCAATTATAAATCAGACTAATAATGCATAGTAAGGTAAGGTAGAGCCTAGATAGACCCTTCAGTGGTCAGGGTCTGGGTCACTCCACTGTCAAGCCAGCAAGACTAGTAGAAATACTACCTAAAGATGAGGAGAATCTAGAATAGGAGTAGAGAGGAGTGGTTGTGAGTGTCAATTATAATCTTGGAACAAAATACCAAAGCACAGATCTAATTTCTTCCTCTTGTTTTTCTCTTATAAACTTCTCCAGAATAGGGGACCAACTATTATCCTACAGAAGCTGTACGTAGATCAAGAGAACTTTCATGTGGGAAGCCAGTGGATGAGAGCACCACAGGGACTGAAGCAGATGTTGCTGGTATAACATGGTGGTTTTTACTTGAGAGGGGCCCCATTCTGTATCTCGTTCCTTTACACCTCAGTAAATCAGGCTAAGACCAGACTTTGCCTGAGATCATATCCTTGCTCAGTTCTCCCTTTCCTATCCTTCCTTCCTCTTCCTGACAGGCTTTTTTCTTGAAGAGCATTTCTTCAGTTATGCATATGCCCTCAATTTCGACATCAGACTCTGTTTCTAGGAAGCCTAAGGTGTGGCTGTGCTATGTTTACTGTGAAAGGCAGAAATTATTTCCAAACTAACTGAGAACAAGTACAAAACTCATTCAAAAATGGGTGGATTTCAGAAGGGAAAAGACTCTCCGGGTACACTTAGTGGAGAAAAAAGACTCCAAGTAGGAATTTAAGAGACACAAGTATTAATTAAGCTTAAACACTGGAGAAAAAAGAACGGGATATAGTTGATCTCAAAGACACATACAAAGCACAAATATTTGTTGAAGACATTTGATGCTTGAACAGCCAAGAAATAGTTATTATTTTCTAAAATGGTCTGACTCTTAAACAGTAGCATATCTTATCTGATAACAGATATCTGATAACATGGAGGCCATGTAAGATAAAGCAAAAAGTTGATTGAAATACAAATACTAGGTTGTCTGTGGGAAATATTTTTGTTGTAAAAAAGAATAGTTTGGGGGAGAGTGCTTTCAGCACTGACACTGTTGGAACTGTCAGTGACTGAATGTGAATTCTAATAAAACAGATTAATCTTTACTCAGTTTCATGATGTTTAAAAATTCTCTACACACAATACAGCTTCTTATTGTATAGACAGGTGGTCTGCTTCTTCCTCCTGCTCTTGGTATGACACAGATGCACAGGTAAGAAGAAAGACTAAGATAAAGTAAAAGGAATGTCTGGGTATAGTGCTAAGCAAGATGTGGCCTATTAGCTGATGCTGGTTTGTGACAGGTAAATAAGGAAACTGAAAGTAAGCTTTTAGGTGTTTTATAGCAATTTAATTTTGCTGTTATCTAGTATAGTTTTCTATAATTCATTTTCTTTGTATGTTATAAAACTGTAGTCTATGATAGTAAGGAAAATTTACATATCATTCTTTGCAACACATACTTTTAGAAACAGTTTATTAAGTCTCCTGTTGAATTATAAGATACTCTAAAGTAGCTTGATCAAACAAGATGGTGAATGAATCAGTAAATCTTAAGCCAGATGCTAGGTTATGAACTAGACTCTATCAAACCACTAAAATGGATTAGAAACCACCAAAAACTGATTATGTGGTGCATTTCATACTAAGTTATAACATTTTTAAGCATTAGATTCTTTCTTGGAGTAACCAATAAGATTCTTACAGTAAGTATAAAGCTTATTTGTAGAGAGAAGATGAAGATACAAATATTTAGATGTTAGATATAATTAACATTGACCTGAAGGCAATAGTTTGGAACAAGATAGAGCCATAGGAACAGTGTACACCTTGGTTTCTTCCATAGGACAGTATATGGACAATTGTAAGGATGCCAGAGTGGGGGAAGGATGGAATTTATTAATATAGGGCAGACTGAATATAGAAAAGAGAAGGAGGGATTCAGTGTTCAATCCCAGAACAGTGATAACTGGGATGGCTAAAACAGTGTTTAGTGGAAGACATTTCTGAGTGAAATAATTTGGAGATGAATGAAAGTGTCAATCTCTTAGTGACAGGAATTTTTTTCTACTCCAGTTTTAGTTCTGATCCTTCTTTGATTCTTCTGTCACTTGAAATCTTCTTGAAACAGTTCATATTTTCCTCCTCAAAAATGCCACCAGTTATGGTTTAATAACAATTTAATTTTCTCTACATTAGAACATAGAGTAGGAAGAAAGAATATTTATCTTGCAGGGGATTTTAAATTTGTGACCTAAATTTTTTTTAATATAGATATAGGTTATGATAATTAGTTATCTTCACTTCACTTCATTCACTCATTTATGGTATGATAATATACTTTATGGTATATTAGAAATAGTCTTTTGGCAAGTGAATGGAATACATGAATAGAGAATTGATTAGAGTCAATTCAAGACTATGAAAAGCAAGATATTCTTGCCTGTGGGAAAACAGATTTCTTCCTCTGCCCTCCTCCGCCTTTTTAAAAAAATATATTATGTTTGATCAACAGTCTGAGAAATCCATTGTCTATTCACACTAGTAGTTACTGATTGACACAGTATAGAGTCATCAGGGTCCCAAAGTTTTATGCTTTCAATCTCCCTTAAAACACATGCATGTTTCACTGGCTTTTTAAAAGACTAGATTTATTTCTTACATCATCATAGGCACTGTAGAATACATTTTTGACCCAATAATATTTACCCAGCGTTCTGCCTGTCAAATTGTTACTGCCATGCAACAAACTCATATTTTAATAAAATTTATATCTAAAAATGACTTTTCTATTTATAGTTATCTGATGACCTTTTTCAACAACCAGGATGTATAGTGTGTCCTGTTTTCATATAATTCTTTGTCTGCCCAAATAAACTTGAATGTTTCCAGTAATCATTGAATTATTCTTTCTACATTTTCTTTCAAGAAGTACTTTGATTAAAAACATGTCTTTAGCACAATGTATAGGACCCATATTCATAACCATTTGATAATTTTCTGATTGAATTTGAAACTTGCCAGAATTTTCTTACCCATCCACATACCAGAGGCAAAACAAGACTATCTTGATTGAAGTAAAGCAGAAGGTTTAGGAAAAAATAGAAGGCAGTAAAGTTGGTAGAGGTGGCTGTATCTCTTGGGAATTTAGTTCCCAAGAAAGAATTTAAATTTCCAAGTTTTCCATTCTGTAATTCCTCAGACTAATATTTTTGACTGTTTTTCATGTGTTATTTCCAAAAGGAACATTACTCTTAACAATAAATATCATGCTGTATCAGAAAAAAGACCCAATAAAAATGGTAAGCGGGCGAATGTGGAATTTTACATCAATTATCCTTAGTGAGGTAAAGTGTGGGTGAGCTTAATAAAGCTTTTCAAAACTAAATTTCAAACAGCTGATAGATCTCCAAAGACTCTGTCAACACATACACAGTATATTATTTTCATTATTTTTAACTTAGGAGAGAAAGCCTTTAAAAGTATGCACAATAATAGAAGGTACAAGAGCAGTCTGGTCCCCAACCTCAGCTGTGTAGTTCCTTCTTTCTCTTTGTTGTTTTTAGGATCCTGTTACCAGTACTCTGAGTACTCTGTCAGTGACTCAATGGGCTGGTGGGAGCAGAAGAGGAGGTTATGACAGTAGAAGGTGAGGAAAGTGATTGAGACAAATACGTTCATTCTGGTCAGGGGATGTGTTGCCAAAGCCCAGCTCAAAAAGCAGAGATGTATGTGCTCTGTATTTCCCACTTGAACATGGATGCATTATCACACAGCCGCGCCTCACATTATCACAGAGGATACTGCTAGTAGATCGCCCCTCCTTGATTGAAGGTTCCAGTTTCCATCTTAATAAAAATTACCAAGTTCTTAAATATGTTTGGATGACTCAATTTTCTAAAGTTGATGACTAGGAGACCTCCTTTAGGTTATTTTTCTTTGCAATCTCTATTGTTTCTTTTTGAATACACTGAACTCATACAAAGACAATAACTTCAGTTTTAGGTCACTGGCAACTACAGTTTATCTATATTGGAAAAATAAAAAGCAGTTGCTTATTTAGTTGTAATTATTTAAATGAAAAGAGCAGTGATGATTATCGACCTGAAGTGATCACACCTATTCATCTTACTCTCATGTTTCAATTTATATTAGTTCAGTCCTTGAATTTGAATAGTCACCATTTATAGCTGTTTTATTGATTGTCTCTCATTTGTTTCCCAGAGGCATGTTTTCTTCAAACGTATCTCATAAATCACTTTTACCTCTTCTCTCATCCAGAAAGGATATGTTCTTTTCTACCCATAGATGTTGAGGCATAATTTGTTCTCAGTCCAAATGATATAAAAATTGGATGTGCGCCACTGCTCTGTTTCTATTTTTATATGTCTCCCTGCTTTTGTAAAAAAAAAAATACCTTCTTTGAACATGGTTCTGATTTATATTCTCCTTAGTAAGATGCATGCAATATCTTGAACTTAATTTTTATTTTCTGTACAGCTATTTTTAGTTTATATAATTGTAATTATCCTTTTATATGGGTGAATCAGAATTTCTGTAGAATCACATTACTTAACAAAGGAGGAGCACATAACAATCCTTAAAATGTTATTTTGCTTCCTATAAATCACGATTATCTTTGAATGTTGTTGTCCTCATAGACTGATGCTGCAAGAGGAAGCCCACTGTTTGCTGGCAGATTGTAGCACTTCATGAAAAAGAGCAGGTCTTTAGTTTGGGGAAGTTGTATTGTGTGGGGAGTCATTAGTATGTCAGCAACTGTTCTGAAGATTTGGTAAATGGGTCTCCCCTCTGACCTGACGGTAATAATTTTCCTTCCCTCATACCCTGGGCCAAGGGGCTCTCTACCCATAGACAAAGTAGCTGATGGACCCTGCTATGCTGTCTTTCTCCTTTTCCTTCTCTTTCTGTCCCAAATGTTGTGGCTGAAGACCCACAATAACTTTGTCTTGAACAGAGTGGATTCACAAAGCTTTTGATCACATGGACAAGATAACCTTCCAACGTGCCAGTGTCCCAGGGGTCTGATTCTAGCTTCTGTGACCCTTGCAGGGGAAGGAAGGAAAACCTCGGGTTATGCTTGAGTTTTGGGATGAACTTGGCAGTAAGTGTTCACAAACCAACAATTACCAATGGTGATTCTGGTTTCTCGGACTATTAGCACATTGTTCCAATTCACCTGTATAATTCCTGTGAGAAGTGAAGAGATCCAAGAAAGGAAAACTGAAACTATGCACAGTTTTCATAAAAGAGTAATTTCATGAAGAACAGAGTTTTCTAATTTCACTGAGGATTACCGAGCACTGTCAACATATTATGGATCTAGTTGTTCCTACTGCTCAGTTTACATTTCCCAGATAATTTCCTATGTCTAAATGTTATTTTCCCTTTAAAAACAAAATTTTTATAATTCAATTATAAAATTTTCCTCAATAGTTGTTAAGTGTCTCCTTCAGTTTGTTAACTGTATTTCAAGATGGAGAATGCTACTAGTAATTTGTCAGCATGACTGAAAAATCAAAGAGTAGTAGATGGATCGCTCATATAACAGATAACATACTTCAAAAAGCTATGTAATGGCTGCAAATGGTTCTACACCTACTTATTCCCCTCAAAAATGTGAGCAAGAACCTCTATGAGACAGAAACATCATTCAAAAGAAGTCAAAACAAAGAAATGCATTTTGAATATATACTACATTCTTAAAAGAGAATACTGAATTCTGAAAATACTATAAAAATATTCTAGGTTACAATGGAAAAAGTATTTACTAAAAAGTTAATATGATCTTTGGGAGATGTACTTTTGTGCATTGTAACCCAAGATATCATTTTGCTGCATTATATTGCAGGATATTTAACACTTTGAAAGATTAATGCTATATATGTACAAGTGTAAAAGAAAAGATTACAGGCTCTATTAGCTTTACTCAGTTTAATAGATGAATGGACAGTGTATTGTTTATATTCCCAAATATGACACAATTTAAATTACACATTAGACTATACCAAGAAGAAAAAACAATTTACAGATCTTTTTAATTTCAGCTTCATACCATACTGAACACTATTTGCTGAAACTACAGTGTTAACGTATTTTGTGTGATGTGTTAATTGGTGACACCCTGATGTGTCAGGCAGATAGCTGAAGTAATAGGGTCCCCATAGCCTAGCAGATGGTCTGCCATTCAAACACATTGGAACACCTATTCTTCAGAGGACTCCTAATCCAGGCTTTTCCTTTAAACTCAAAGAAATTGTTTCAGCTATCTGTGGAAGTCATTCTGTTTTATTAAACAAAAAAGGACAGTTTATATTTCAGATCTCTGTTGCAAGTGGGGTAAATAGCGACGGAAAGAAGTGTTTTTGAGCCCGTGGTCAAGAGAATGTGTGACCTGCAAGCAGATGAAATCATGGAGCAGGCCCCCCATAGCTGCCCTCTGCTCACTACACCATCTGCTTTGCAGATGGGACACTACCAGACATGCATTAGAAAATAAACAGCCCTGCAGAGGGCCACCTTTAGCATAAAATGCCCAGATGGTGGGTTAATGCCAATCCATAGACTAATTAAGATGACGTGGGTAGCCAAATTGAAATGAATGTTTTTAATTAATTCTAAAAGATAACTTTAAGGGACTAGGTTATTAAAAGGAAGACCGTATCTTAGAATTTCATTTTTAAATCTACAATTTTTTTAAGAAACAAATTTCCATTTTAAATAATTTAGCCCCAGAGATATAAATAAAAGATATTTTGAATATAAAGAACACTAAGAAGTTCATTGGATTATGACAAAATCACACATTGTCACAAAAAATTTTGGAATCTATAAATGATTCTGTTTATAAAAGTTATAGGCAGTGATACCATAACAAATCAGTATTTTTACATACTCAACTGCAACTTGAAAGTCAGATGTTGCTGTTAGTTTGAATTAGGGCAAAATGGTAACCTATAATCTAAAATAGAACACAGCCAAGGCATGGTAAAAGTAAAGTTAATAAAAACCAAATTAGGACAAGGGGCAGAGGGATTTCTAACTGTAAAACGAACCAAAGCAGGTCATTAAATTGACAAACAAGATGAATATCTGATTCTCAGAACCAGAGCCAGTTTGACAACAATTACTAGAGAAGAGAGCTCTTGATTAGTTATGTAAAATAGAGGAAGAAGGATAATATGAGAAGCATCCAGATAATGGAGCAATGAAAATCTCTTTGTCACTATGTTTGCATACCTTTTCTCAGAAGAGTCTATTGCTGTTTCTAGCTGCTTGACATCTTTTAATTACATATAGCCTCAAGAACACTTTTTAATAAAACCTTTTTAGTGAGTCTTACAGATGGCCTGGATAGAGCACTTTGTTGAAAAGTAGTTTTTTAATTGCAGTTTTGACTTTTTAGAACTAAATGGTCAGAGGAGAGTCAGAATAAATAGAAGGAAGATGGCAAATATTTGTCCTGCATAGCTTCTATAGCATTCTCCCTGACTACCCACAGGTTGTCTGTGGAGCAAAGTGAAAAGAAGGCTTCTTGTGGCAGCTTCGTTGCTTGGTGCTGGAGACATTTTGCTTGAGAAAGAATGGCCTTAGACTCTTACTAGTGAGGGTGAGATTTAAGTCAGTAGAGGATAGAAGGAAAGCCATAGGAACTAGAATGACTTCCATAGGTATTTGTCCCTATATCCACTTCTTCAGGTTTTGGGGTGGGAGAAAAAAATATAGATGTGAAAAATGAAATTAGCACAGCTTAGAAATAATTATGACTAACATATTTTGAGAGCTTAGTATGTCAGTGATATTATTATAATTTTATATACCTGCATATTTAACAAATATGTTAATGTTAATTACATATTTAATAAATATATAAAACTTCTTTTAGGATGACAAGTTCTAAAAACACTATGAGGAGAGGTGTTCTGGAATACTGGTGTTGTCCAGATAAATGTGAAACAAAGCTCTTAAAAAAAAAAAAAAAAGCACAATTTTAGTGTTTGCCAGTTCTCATGCCTCAATACTTTCTATCATGTCAGATTTCAGGCTACCAATCTGACATCACTCACCATGGGACATGGGGCTGAAGTTTGCAGTAATCTACTATTATACGCCATTTGCTGCTTAGAGATAGGATAGGTATAAGTAAGTTAAAAAACAAGATAATAGTAAAATTGAGTGAAATAATCAGGAAATGATGAGTTTTGAGTATTTAGTACTTTTGACCTAATTGAACTTATTTGTTAAATCAAATTATTTAATTTTTATAGGAGCTGTGTTTAGCAATAACCTGCAACATTGCTGAAAATTCCATAATTTTCAGTAGATACAAGTCCTCACACTAACTGCCTATGACATAAGCACCTTGATTAGTTTCACTTTTCATTTAGAGGAAACCGAGGAAGAAGGAAGCTAACTAACTTACCTAAGGTTCTACTAGTTTACCTAATACTCAGTGGTTAACAAATTCAGGATCTAAAGCTGTTATGTCTCTCTGTTAGGGTAAATAGCCTTTGGTGACCCCAACTTCATCTCTATTTAAATTATAATCGCTGGTGCAGCAAAAGCTATTTTTCAGATATTTAATGACAAATACAGTTTTAGGGATAGATGGGTGATGGATGGGTAGAATACTCATCAGAGAAGGGCTCTGAGAAGCTGAAAAGGGCTGCTTTTTTTTTTTTCCTCCTCTGCACTCCACCAAGAGTCTGGATCTTAACTCAAGTTCAATATATAGAATCTTATTGGTAACCTTTGGGAGGAGAATAGCAACGTGGATTTCTTTTTAGTAAGGTAAACTGTCATCTGATTGAGATGATTGAGTTTATTAGTCATTTGGGCTAAACACTTGTCTTTTCCAGAACCTTAACAAAGATTCTAAGTGGGTAATACTTCCAAATGTGAAAAACACAATATTTAGGGGAAAATATGATCCAAGGAGGCAGGGTCTGTTAATAAGTAGATTCTACTAGTCATCACCATTACTAACACAAAACTGACATGACAAATTACTTTTCTTCATGATTGTTAGTGATTCTTGTCTTATGTGTGTATTTTCAGATAATAATTATAATTCTAAAGTTTAGAACAGAATAATATGCAAGCTATAGGATATTAGACTATTAGATAATTTAAAACACAATATTAATATGAAACTGGATATTATGCATTATATTTTTCATTATGATTATACATTTTAAAGAACTGTAACTGTTAAGAGTAACTTATGTCATTAACATGACTTTTTGCTATGACACTTTATGATGAACTAGTTGAGACCCATGAAATGAATATTTAATGAATTAATTTTATATTTATAACCTATGATCCTGGGCTGCATATTTATAAAACTAAAGGTAAAAAAAACCATATTCATTTTGACAAAAATGCAAATCACTTTTAAAAATATTTGAAGTGAGTAAATGTATGAAAACATAATTGCTTGGAAGCTAATTCATTTGGGTAATGAATTTATGAAGATTTTGTCTCCTGCGATCTCCATGGTAACAAAAATAAAGCAAGTTAATAGAAGAGGTTTCTCTTAATCTCCATAAAGGGATTAAGGTCCTTTATAACACATTCAATTTTAAACCAGTAAATCAAATTTACCTTCAATCAATGCCAAACACTCAAAGTTGAATGTAATTTTCAGTAACCAAACAAACTAACTACTGAGTTCAATACAAGGCACAAATATCCTTCATAACATAATGATAAAAATATTTTTAAATCTATTTCAATATAGCTAAAGTATTCATTAATACATTTGCTTTGAAAAAAATACATTTGTTTCATGAACCATAACCTCATTAACTTTATTATTCTGCTTTTCAATTCTCATTCTACTAGTGAATTTTGGCCACATTAACTGGTGCTGGAGACATTCTGCTTGAGAAAGAATGGCCTGAGACTCTTACTAGTGAGGGTGAGATTAAAGTCAATCTACTAGTGAATTTTGGCCATGTGACTTCTTCAACTGTCACACATGGAGGCCAGGTCATGCTAAAGGAGTGGAAAATGGACTCAAAGGAGAATGGGCAAGATAGTGGTGGAACTCCCCCTATAGCTTTAGGCAATGCCCTAAGTAGGTACAAAGCCCCTGTTTTGGCTACTGCAGATTCAGCCAATGGTACTCTCTACTCTAGATAACATAACCCAGTAATACTTGAGAAGTTTCAGAAACAGAATTCACTGTAGTCTACAGGTTCAAAGATTAGGCACGGTACCTGGGCAGAGATGTGGTCTGGAAATTCTGCAGTCCTTTGCTTAAATTGCTTCTACTGAAGGAAAATATCAAAAAATTGTTGCAAGTAACTTTTTTCATAGGACCAGTAGCATGGGCTAGGCAAGACAGCTATTTGTTGAAATGACTTTTCCTTTACTTCTTTCACTACATGTTTGAACAGCATTTGCCAGGCTCCTTCCCATATGACTGTGTTAAGGCAAATGGAACAAGAGGAGAGCCAGCCAGTTATTTCTAACCTATCATGCAAGCACGGTCCCTTAGTCCCTGTCAGTGAGCTAATGCAAAGGATTCAGCAGAGGAGTCTGAGCTCTCAGTAGAGGGCAGGGCCATACAGAGAAAGGAGACAGCTTCCCTGAATGACTACAGCAAAAGCTGTCTTCCAATCCAGAACATTCTCATTAGACTTAAAATGAAAAAAGCTATTATGGTGTCAAACCATGGCATTTTGAGATTTGATTGTCACAGCAACTAGCCTTATTTACTCCAACACAATGGCAATGGGAGTCAGTTTTAAGCAATACGAAATTTGTTATCCTTGATGCCTTTGCCAAGACTGTCCCCTTTTTGTTATAACTACCCTACGACCTACAGTGAAGTGACGGCTCTTGATGCTTTTTAGATAAAAAAAGATATAGCTATTTCAGCAGGAAAATAGAAGACATTATAGAGATTCTGAGAATAAGTGAAACTTAAAGACAAATCTATAAAACACCTGTCCTTTTATTGATTTTATTCCTTAACAATACATATGCAAATCAT
Organism: Uropsilus gracilis; assembly: GCA_004024945.1. NCBI lineage: Eukaryota > Metazoa > Chordata > Mammalia > Eulipotyphla > Talpidae > Uropsilus > Uropsilus gracilis. Next base: position 21,345 of record PVHY01017697.1, read on the forward strand.
GCAAAACAAAATGCAAAATGTAAAAATGAATAAATAAAAAGAATATTATTTAACAGTTAGAGAAAATAAGTAATCTAAAATAATATCACATAAGACATTACATCCTAAATGTATGCTATTTAAGATAGTAAAATTAGAAGAATGATCTCTTTTGACATAAAAAGGCTTTCAATTTTATTATAGGTAAATATAACCTTTTTAAAAAGAGCCAGTTTAATTAAAAAAGAGCTAGGAAACCAATTACAGAAAAACAACAACTAATAAACAAAATGATAACAAATAACCTTAAGCTGTTAATCCCTCACATCTTTTTATGTCTTTAGTTTAAGAAGTAGTAATACTCAGAAGTTACTTGTCAGTGTGACTTACAATCAGTGTGTAGCAGCTTTTCTAATTCCTAAGAAATTGAATTTGAATTACTTACAAATAAGTTTTACTTATTTGTGTTTTATATACACTAACAATTTAATGATATATTTAAATGTAGAGCTGTATTAGACATTTAAATTTGCCCATCATGAGGCTTAAATATTTAAAAGGAAACTAAGAGTATTACTTTTGAATTTTCATTTTATCTATTATAATTTGAAGAATTTCATAAAGAAAACTAAAAAGCCTACTAAATATAATTTAAAGAAGAATGGAAATATCATCTGTAACATTCAACAAAATACCAACATCCAGTGAACTACTGATAGCCATTCTAATCTGTCCACTTCTCCCCCTTTATTTCAATGGATGCTCTTATAGATGGGGAAAAAAATAGAAGAAACCCTGGTGTTTTTGAAAGCATCTTTTAAGTCATGAAACAGATGAATGTAGTGTGAGATGTCATCACTCAATCTAGGTGATATTAAGACAATGCCATAGCTTAGTATGTAATAAAAACATGAGATTTTTAGTTTTATTCTTTCATACTCCCACCTTTGCTTGCAGGAATATGAAAATTTAAAACTACTCTCATTTATTGAAATAACATCTGTGAACATGTCTTTTTAACAACATTTTGGTCAATGAAAGACTATATAAACAATGGTGGTCCCAAATACACACACATCCACCAAGGTGAACAGTAGTAGGCTCCACCATCCAGGTCTGTTTAATTACAGTCTATGACATTCACACCAGCATGAAATTGCCTAATGACGCATTTCTCAGAGCTCATCCCTATTGTAAAGTGATGATGAAAGACTGTAATTATATCATAGTGTGAATGCTCTCTCCCCAGATTAAATATTTTCCCAGTAGCGAGAGTCTGTGAAGTTGTTATTCTCTCAAACCCAGAAACCCTGGAGACCTGATTTGAATCTGGCCTCTGCTACTTAATGTCTTGGATACATTGTCTCCTTTCTTCAAGGATGAGCTTTCTCTTCTGCCAAAAGAAGATTAACAGTGTTTGTCTCATCTGGCTGCTGTGTGGAATAAACAACATAATATGTGGAGACTTCTTAGTTTGGTGCCAGGTACACAGTAATCAGTCCATCAATGTGGCTATGATGTTGTTACTATTATCATCACTGCAATATGATTAGTAGACCTAACTTGTTGATTCATGGGATACTAGTTGGTCATGAAATACTAGTGCAAGAAATTAACCCATAAAATCTAGAGTATGATGCTGCTTATATTTTTCAAAACCTGTTTTGGCTGATTTTTAAAAAAATGCTTTCTCATTGTAATCAAGAGAGGCATCTTCTGCCACCTACTGGCAGTAGATTTGACCAGCTGAGAAAAGCATAAAAGACACCAAATAAAAAGAAAGCTCACTGTTTTTTTTTAAACAAAAGAAATTTGCTGTCCATTTTCATAAGAAGCAATGCACAGCAGGAAAGAACTGCTTGCGCTTAAAATGATGACATTCTCCCAATATTATTAAATTGGTTAAGTTGCAATTGAATATTTAATTGCTAATGGCATCTCTGCAGAGTGACTAAGGAGCTTTTATGCCTTTTAGGTGATCAGTTACTTGGTTTCTCCAGGTCACAAGGAATAAATACATAAACAATGGTTTTATTCTCTGTGTTAAAAATACAAATATAACAAATCCTGATTTTTTGTTGTTTAATTATGGAGTGCTTTCTGTTTATTTCTGTTTCTTTCTTGGGGGTAACTGCTTGTTTATTTTCTTATAACTCTTCAAGTTAAATGTATGTTTTCTTTAAGAATGGCAGTTCACTGGGTAAAAGAAGTAAGAGGGTCATCTAGACAGAGGAGATGTTGGTTCTAAAGGCAGAATATGTATAATAGCAGGTTCTGGAAGCTGCAAATAGTTTCATGTGTTTGAGCTGCAAGATTTGAGGTGGAGTGGGTCAAAGGATAGATTTTCAGAGGCCTGAAATGTGATACTTGTGGACTTTAATTCATGGGATAGTAGGACCCTCAAAGAGCTTTCCTGTGGAAATTAAACGAGAATAAAAAAGATGGAGAACATAAGCTATCAGAATGCAAGACATCTTTTATTTTCAAACATCTCAATTCTTATGTCAGTCCTTGAACTTTTCCTTTCTTAATTTACCTGTTCTGAAACAGGTTCATAGAAATTCACTTTACTTGAGATCACACAGACAATAAGTGAGGAACCCCCAATTTGAAGATAATCTATCCTTAAAGCACTCATCCATTCAATAAACCAGGAGGCTATGGCACATTTTCTGGTATGGTTGGATTTATTTTGAGACAATAAGCAACATCCCCTTATTTTGATTGATGGATTTTTTTTTTTTTTTTTTTGAGAATTAGGAACATACTTTGGGGGAGTGAGGGCTGTCTCTTTAAGTATTATTATCTACCACTGCTCACAGTGAGTTCAAATGCTTTCTCAATGACTCAGTGTTCTCTACCTGTTCCTGACTCTGGGAAAAGTGGGTGAGGGTTATTAAGTGAAACATTCTTAGATGGAATTGCACTTTCATCTAGTTGTTCAAACTTGTACAAGGAGGTATTAATTGAACAACTCTCTTGGATGGTTTGGCCTACCTTATATTGACAAATAAAATGTATTGAGCACATATTTCATATATTAACCCACGTAAGCCTCATAATTACCCAAGACTGAGGCGCAGAGAGATTGTATAGCCTGCCTAAGGTCTCAGGTCATTAGTAGACATATGATTCAAGGCCAGGACAGCTGACATTAGAATGTCTTTGAGATTCTAGTACATTTTGCAATGTACTAGCTCTGTGCTATACTCTCAGTGAACATTTGTTCTTCTCAATGATTTAATTAGTCATTTTCCTGGATGATAGTGGAGGTAAGAGAAAATTGTGAGATGAACCCTCCTCTTACACTTCCCTATTTCATTACTTGTCAGAAAATGTTAAATACAGATATATAATTACAACCTTGCTTTTAAAAGCATTATTAGTTACTTGCCATTTATTTATCAAATACTAGGGTGGTCAAGAAAGAGTGTTGATGATGAAGATGAAGTTAGTTTAGATTTATTGAACTCTCATGATCCTATGAGTCAAACAATGTATTGAGTACTTAGAATGTATTACTTAATTTTTAAAAAATATTTATGGAATACCTACTGCAAGAGGGGCATATTTCTAAGTATTATGGACAAAGTGGTGAAAGAGACTGTTTTCATGGAAGTAGCATGCTAATGAAGGAAAAACACAACCACTAAACTAGGCCAACAAATACTGTAATGCCAAATTGTGCTTAGTGTTATAAGTAGAAAAATAATGAAGACTAAAGAGAGGAAAGGAATGGTTCAAAAGTCTCTGAAGAGCCAACATTCAGGAAGATGCTTGAATAAAATTTACAGGAAAATGATCCAAAAAAATGAAGAGGAAGAGTATTCCAGATGGAACAACAGGTGTAAAGCCTGAGGTAGGGAAGAGCTAACATATTTGAGGAATGAGGAGGTCAGTGGACAAAGTGGAGCAAGAAAGGGAGGCAGTGGAAAGAAACAAGAGCAGAGTAGTAGCTGATTGGTAATGATAAAGCACAGCAACAGCTAAGTGAGTTAGTAGCTAGGTCAGGATCTGGTAGGCCATTTAAATTTCTGTCTAATGGGAAGTCACTGGAGGACTTTGAGCTGGAAAATGATATGATATGACAGAAGAGATTGTTTTCTGTCCACTAATTTAACACAGCAAACCTTTGAGAGTCTGTCATTTCCATTCAACAGATGAGGAAATGGAGAATTAGAAAGAGCTAGTAGGTAGTGCAACAAAAATTGGAATATTGATCTTCTTACTCCAGAACCAGACCTCCAGATTTTCTCAGCCACCAACCTAAGATGTATGACCATTCAAATGGTATTGTTAGATGTGGTAACCAACCTTCAAGATTGTCTCCAGTAATCCTTGTCTGTTTCTTTCACACTCTTATGTTGTCCTCTCTCCTGATGAATGGATCTAATCTTTGAGACCAGTGGGCTAGTGTGGAAGTGCCCTCTGAGGCTAGGTCATAAAAGATATCACTGATACCTTGATTCACTTTTTTGGCTGTCATCTTAGTGGAAAGCCAGTCATGAAGACCTCAAGCTGTCCATGGAGAGACATTTGTGAAATTGTGCTAAAATGTCCCACCATCCAGCATTTACTTTCTCACCACGTGAGAGCCACTTTGGAAGTGAATCCTCTAGTACCAGCTAACCCTTCAAATGATTGTACCACATGATCTATGTCTTGACAACAGCCCTATGAAAGACTCAGAATCAGAATGACTAGGAATAAGCTGTTCCTGAATTCCTGAATTACAGAAACTGAGAGATATATCTATTGCTTTAACTGAGTAGATCTTGTGACAATTTGAATTATGAATAGACATGTATATTAGGCTTTTAAAAAATAGATGTTTCTTATTCTATTGTAGAAATTTTGTAGAATAGAATGAAACAAAAACACATTGATTTTCTATCTTAAATTATTTTATTTTATTGTACTGTCTTAGTCTGGGTTGCTGTAACAAAATGCTACAGGCTATAGTTTAAATAGCAAGCTTTTATTTCAGATAGTTCTGGAGACTAGGAAATCTAAGACCATGAAACTGGCAGATTTAGTTTTTGGTGAGGGCTTTCTTCCTGTCTTGCCTGTGACTACTTTCATGCTATGTCCTATGTGACAAGAGAAACAAACTTCTCTTCTTAAGTGTGTGAATCCTGTCATGGGTTTCTAGTCTCATAAACTCATCTAAAACAAATGATTTCTCAAAGGTCTTTTCTCCTAATACCATGGCAAATGGGAATTAGGACCTCAACATGTGAATTTGGGGGAGACATACTCATTCCATAATGATAATTGACCAGTGAATTTCTGTAATTAATGAATTTCAGAGTGATACTTATATGTATTTATAGTGTATCAGTATATATATATATATAAACTTTAACATATAACCCAATATCTTTTTCATTTTCTTTTTATTTATTTATTTTTTATTCTTTTAATCACAACCTCAGTAAATGGTTTTTGGGATACATCCCCCTGCCTCCTCCCTGGTGCCCCTTCCATTCTCTCAAATCCCACTCTTTGTTGTTTACTAGTCTGTGTTAAGTTCATTAGTCTCTTTATTTCCTATTTATTTATTCCTTTATTTTTATAGAAAAGAAGTGTTCTTTCATTGGGTGAGGGATTGTGTTGTTGGAACCAGGCGAACCTTGCTGGTAAGTTTTCAGTTTTAAGATTGCATTGGGCAGCCAGTCTATATTTATTTGTGGTCTGTCCGTGATATCTCGTTGGAGGCTGTCTTCTCCAATCCCATCTCTGTTGTTTTGTAGCTTTATCTTATGGTTCAGGTGTCAGATTTAGGGGGTCTCACCCCTGCCAGTGTTGGTGAAGAAGTTTCTCTGTGGATACAGGTATCCATGAGTGGCTGCTGTATCTTCTCTCACTTTGCAGCCCTGCTGTGGGGCGATTGCTCCCAGTTCTTGGCCCTCCTCTCCTCTCCAGTAGTGTGTATAACTATCTTTAATAGATCATATAAAACATAAGTTAATATGCTATTTTTCTTTATATTAACTGCCAATTCTAATGGGCAGGGAAATTCTGACATCCATGATTAAATGTGGATAATCAATCATTTCTATCCTGGCCCAGTTCAAGTGTTTATTGTTGTCCTGATTCTGAATCATTTATGATGCTTTCTATGCCTTGGGCTCTCTGTGGGAAGAGTGTCTATCTGCGTCAAAGATTTTAATGCTAGTTGAACACATTTTTCCTCTTCTGACATTGAGCAGATCTCAGAATTTAAGTCTGGTGTCTACAGCGTCAGCTTTCCAGGGTCTTTTGGACAATTATAATAACACATACTAAGCTCATCTTGAATTACAAATTCCTTGTAACTTGCCAAGCAATTATGTCATTGGTCATATATTCAGATGATCAAATTTTCATTTATTAACGAATTTTAGCTTCACATGATACATCTCTTTGACTATTCAGCATGTTGTCTAGCTAGTTTTAAACTTTCATGCATGAACAGAAACATTATAAAATATTTAATAAACTTCTATAAAGCTAAATTTTAAAGCCAACCTCATAAATTTAGAATGACCATGATTTTTGCCTTTCTTCATCCAGATGGGGAAGAATAATTATCTTTCTAATTTTGGCTTAAAGAACCATGGGTTCATTTGAACATGTTAATCTGCAGATAGTCTAGTTTTTGAGCAGTTTATCTGAAACTGCGTCATAATTTTGCTGCTTCTATATCCTTTTTGTGTGACCAAGCAGACTGCAGAGGCCATGAACTAACACTAACCCCTCCTTTATGTAAGCCCTAGATGACAGACTAAAGAGACACAAGTTCGTGATATGATTCCCAGTGGCCCTTGTGATAAACAGTTCCCCTCTTCCCGGGGCCTTCCCTTTGTGCACCCCTTAGATAAGACCAGTGCAAAGCTTTCCAAAACCCTGCTCTTTTTAAAATTTGAACTAAAAAAATTCCTGGTCTTAACCCAGGAATCCCAAAGCACTCTATCCACTCACATTAATAAAGGCAAATGATTTAATAATCATATTTACCAGGTGGCAGACCCTGTGTGGCAGTCATGGAGATGTACTACCCAGATAACCTCAAGAGAGTCTTCTGCGGGGAGCACAGCTGATTACTGGTCCCCAGCTGCTACTGCTGTAAATGCTGAGGCTTTGTCCCCTCCCTATCCCTGCTATGACACACCCTCACCATCAAGGTTCCCATACAAAGATTGAGGTAGATTTACCAGTGCAGGCCTTTCCTGCCTGAGGTGGGACTCTTTAATAGGCATCTTCTTTACAGGGACTCCGTGTCAGTCTGATAGAGATTTTCTTAGGATGTTCTGTGTTCTCAGGCATTTCCCAGCCAATCCTCCTCTCTATGTCCTTTCACAGGTGTCAGACCAACACTGCAGTCTGAAAACTCTCCTTCTTCTCTCTTCCTTATTCTTCACAGGCTTTTCTTCCCAGAGCTCATTTGCGGTCTAACCCCATTTTAACATTCGATTGTTGGAGGATTTGAACACACTCTTTATAACCACTTACAAATATTAAGTAACATAATTCTCATTACAGCTCTATAAGGAGGATAATCATTACTCCCTTTACACAGAAACCAAGATACAAAGTATCAAGCAAATTGCCAAAGATCGCCCAACATCTTAGAGTAAGAGTTTGATTTGAACAGTTTGACTCCAGAGTCTACTCACTGTTTACTACACTAAGCAGCCTTTTGATAGTTTATGGGTAGTAGTAATTTCAGAACACACTCATATGCATGGTAGAATGTATATTGGTTGGTAAAGAGAGAAAATACAATTAAGCTAAGAAATCTCATTAATCAAAATAATTATGAGCTGATCTGAATATAAACTTTTATTGATTGAAAGAATAAGGTAGCTTTAGAACATAGGAAACATGACATTAATAATCAAAAACCAACAATACTTCAGATATTATAAAACATAATAATACCACCTAATATTGTTTAAACTATGTTTTATTAAATTTAAATTGATACTTAATTGATAAAATAAATTATAAACACCATGATATTATATATTTTCATATTTTTGGTGTTTCTATTTTTAGGCAAATTACTCAGAGAGAATTAGAATTTGAAAAATGATATACATGTATTAAATTAAAAAAAAACTGACTTAACTGAGGTATGAACTCATTTGTGTTTTTAAAAGAATTGTTTTGTGCATATAAAATTTTTGAAAGGCTACAAAAGAAATATTAATAGCAAATTGCTACAGGGGTGCAAAATCTGGCAAGAGAAAGGAAAGATATTTGCTTTTCACTTTACAGCCTTCTCTACTTTGCATATTTTAGTCATAACAATGCATTTCTTTATAAAATAAAAAACTCCCTTAAAATAAAATTTTATTAACAAATTATCATAAATGATTTGCAATTTAAAAGAAATATTCATGAACATAAGCTTACTTTATCCTCTTACAAACCCTGTGATATATAAGAATATATTTATATTCTTTTATCAGTACAGCACATATACTATATGCATGGCATATCTATAACTATGATTTTCTTCATTCATTCAACAAATATATATTGAGCATTCATGATATGCCAGACTCTAAAGTGACTTGGGAGATTATAGTAGTGAAGAGACTAATATTAGAGATTACAGCAGTGAAGAAAATAGGGAAGTTTTCCATTGTCATGAATCTTTATTTTTTTCCTTGGGTGAGGAAAGAAATTAGATAACAAACAATAAACAAGGATATTGGTTTAGTATTACACAGAGAATTAGAATGGATTAATATGATAGAAAATTACTAAGAGGCCTCCTATAATGGAGTGCTCAGGGAAGGTCTTTCTGAAATAAAATTATAAAGAAGATTTGTAAAGACCAGTGAATCAATAGTTGAGGATCAGCTAATACCAAACCTCCAGTGTGGGAATGAATTTGACATACTAAAGGAACCACTGGAGTATAAACAGAGTAGAGGGGAGGAGAGTGTTACATGAGTTTGGATCATCAAACACTTTATAAGTGTTTGGGTTTAATTTTAAGTAAAAGGAAAGCACCAGGAGAATTTTCAGGAGAAATGACTTGCTTCTGATAGGGTGTGCCCCCCCCTCCTGTTTAAGATTGCAGATTTCAAGGACAGGTAATGTTAAAATGGGGGAATGACCTTAGCTGGAATTTCCCTTCAGGGGGATGCAGGGGGAAGAAAGAGGTGAAATAGTCAAGGTGAAACAGATTTCCTGGAAGGCAGGAAATCAGGGTATATAAAGGGTGTGCAAACAAAGAGAGGGAATTCGATGCAGATTCGAATATGGAGACTGGATAGAGAGAGAGGTTCAGTGGAGGAGAGATGGGAATCGGCCATCTTGTAAAGATGTGAGCCATGTGAGCTTGGCCACGTGGCCACCGAGGGCCTTCAACCCTCGGCTGGCCCAGGCTGGCAGCATGT
>PVHY01017698.1:0-30799 GCA_004024945.1 Uropsilus gracilis
GTAGTACACTTTGAAATAATCCATGCATCAAAGAGGAAGTCTCCAAGGAAAATTGAAACTATATAGAATAGAATGCAAATTGTGATAATTAAGTTTCTGTGTCAACTGGGCTATGGGGTGCCCATATGTCTGGTTAAATGTTATTTCTGGGCATGTGAGAGTGTTTCTGGAAGGCATAAGCACTTGAATTGGGACACTGAGTAAAGCAGATGTCCTCCCCAGTGTGGGTGGGTACTCTCCAGTTTGGTGTGGGTATGAATAAAACAAAAAAGGTATAGGGAGGTTGGGTTGGGTCTCTGCCTGAACTCTTGTTGGGACAAGCATCTTTTCTTGTCTTCAGGACTCCTGGTTCCCAGGCTTTCAAACCTGAACTGAAGCTTTTGGCTTTGGGGGTCTTTGAACTATATCACCACCTTACCTGGGTGTCTAGATTACAAACATCATGGCATAGCTAGTCTCAAATTGCATGTGTGATAATAATTAATCATTAATAATAATTATCATAACTCTCTGGATATCTCACTGTTTCAGCATAGATATAAATATGTAGATAGATAATACAAATATGTATATAGATAGATATTTAAACTCTATGTAGTCTATCTACATATCAGTGAAAGCAAGAACATGTACATATATACCACAATCTGTATCTCTGAAGAATTCTAACTATTAAGAAGGATATATTCAATGTGAGGTTGGTTTAGTATATGAAAAATTAATATATTATACACTATCAGTAGAATAAAAAACAAAAACCATATGATCATCTCATCAGACTCAGAAAGACATAATCCAACACTTTCATAATAAAAATACTCAAAAAATTAGAAATTAATCTAGGAAAAGATCTTCCTCAACCTAACAAAAAAACATATATGAAAACCCCACAGCTAACATCATACTTAATGCTGAGAATAATCCTGATCCTGATCCCTCTAAGATCAGAAGCAAGACAAGATTAAATAAACCTTCACACTTTATGATCAAGTGATTCTGGCATCACGATCGAGACAATTCCATGGAGAGAGGGGGTATCTCTTTTTAATAAATGATGTGGGAACAACTAGTCATGTGCAAAATTTCATGTGAGTGCCAAGAATTGTTCTCAAGACTAAAAGTGAGTAACAACATAATCACCATTCCATCTCAATGATCCAGGTGTTAAGTGCCAGTTTATTGTGTTAAAGGTCAAGAAAACCAGTGGGTAAGAGACCAGGTGAGAAGGAATTTTTTCTACATTTATCATGTTTAATATAAGTGAAAATCTAAAAGATCCCCACTAACAGAGAGATTAAATACCTCTATCACAGGATAAAAACACTGGCTGAACCTTAAAAATAATATCCAACTGCATTCTGTTTAGGAGATGCACTTAAAATAGAGGGAGGTATGGACTGTGGTTTGTGAAGCAAGGCCTCGAGACCACATCGCCCACTGCGAAACTGAGCTCTGCCGTGTCATGAGGCCTGCGTCTATGAGATGCTCAGTACATGTGTGTTAATGAAAGCAAAAGGGAATGAAAAATGTGCTAAGCATGCAGGCAGGTGAGCAAGTGAAAAAAGTGGGTGTCAAATTTTTATTTAATCATAGAAAAATAATCCTAAACTAAAAACATTGAAATAGAACAAAAGGAACCATTTTATGTTGCTAGAGGATATAAATTAAGACGTGACAACTGCATTGTCCTTCTCACATGTTTATTAAAAAGAGTGAAAAAGAAAAGTTTTAAAGATAGGAGAAAACAGCCCAAAAGCCCTGCAGTAGGAAGTTTTGCCATATCTCAGACTCTGATAGAGGCGGTGTATCAGTGCATAACAAGAACAGGGAGGCCCTGAAAATCATCATCCACACTGCCGGTTTAACTGGCACTGAGGGTACAGTCAACAACCCATCCCGTGCCCCCCCCCTGCCCCCAGTACAGCAAATTGTTTTTAATGGAGAAGTCTATTTTGAGGACCAAGATTCTTGCAGGTTGGTGAACTGCTGAGAGGATGGGATGGAGGTACACTGTGGCTGAAGCTCCCTCCTGGATCCCCTAGGCTGGATTCGAGTTCCTGAAACTGAGAAAGAAAAAGAAAAAAAGTGTCTTGTGCAATCTCAAAAATTTCTGGGCAATGGGCTGATATCAATCCAATGCTGAGCAAAGCATTGTAGAGGAAGTCCAGGAGCCAGATTGGAGCAGCAGGGAAGCACTGCTGGTTGACATTTGTGCTCAGACCATGTGACCGCTAGTCTTTCTGCTGCTGTTGGAAGACAGATCGTATTCTTTGGTGCTCATACCCTTGGGGTGAAATGAGTCTGATGGATGTATGCGCACAGGGCATCACTATGCCTTCAAAATTGGGGCATAAGGAAGATAAGGAGGATACTTGTACTGTTTGTGGACATATTCTAGAGACTATGTGGACATATTCTAGTGTGCCATATAGGCTTAAATTTTGCATAAAAACTGTCCACTTTCCTTCCCAACATTCAAGATATATTTATAAACATTGATTATATTGGTGTTGGGCCAAGGGACAACCTCAATAAATACCGAAAAGCAGAAAGTGAATGGAGGTTCTAAAACCTCATGCAATAAATGTACAAGTTAATAGCTACCATTTACATTTCAAAATACACTCTGTGAATCATATCTCAATCTTAAAAATCAAACCACTTGAAAGTTAAAGTTAAAAATATTCTGCAAAATGACTGTCAGGTCACAGAAGAAATCGAAACCAGCCCACTGATGGAGGATTAGATCAAAAAGATGTGTACAGACACATAATGGGATTTGACATAGTCCAAAAATAAATATAATGTGTACAGACACATAATGCATAACTTTCAGCTACAGGAAAGATGGAATGCTATCATTTACAACATACAGAAGGAATGGGAAGGACCCATACCAAGTGAAGAGAACCAGGAAGAAAAAGACAATTTGGATCATTTTCCATATAGGAGTGATATAAAGAAATGAAGCAGTTGAGCTGATTAAACAAAATAATTATGAACTAGCTGACATTGATAATCAAACTGAGGTTTCTGAGATTAAGAGCTTGGGGAAGAGACAGGTCAAAGGGGCATAAGTGCTGGGGGAGGGAGGGAGAAACAGAAACAACATGCAGACAGATAGGAACCAAGAAGTAAAGCTATTCCATAAGCAGAAATAATTAGAAAACTGCCCCCAAACTTAATAGACGTGGCTCAAATGTAATGTTTCTTTTCATCACTAAAGAAGAAAAAATGAATACACATGAGCAGGCAGTATAAGTTAGAAGAAAAAAAATAAAATGAGAGGATGGTTTTAAAAGGCACATATGAAGAGAAAAATGAAAGTAAAAGAATCAGAAGAAAAAAATATATGGCGTCAGCAAACTAAGGCCTATAGTAATGTAGAAACCCCGTCCTTGCAGGTCATATGATGGGGGTCTGGGATTCTCCTTCCCAGCTCTTGACACCAGCTGCCTCTCTGAGCCTCATCTCTTATTCCCTCTTCGGGAAACCTGTCAGAATTGTTCAAGGTTGAAAGAAAATTGGGCTGGGCCCCCTGGAAGAGGCATGGAGGGCACTGAGATAAAGGACCCCCCACAAGCCAGACCTGGGTGAATCTGGGCAAAGCTTTTGGTCCTGGGAAAATACCTTGGGAAAATACCTTCTGAAACAGTTTTCCCTGCTGAACTCCTCCCTCCCACCCAGACACAAATCGCAGATTCGCAAGCCACATAAATGTCACTGTTCAGCCACTCTGGTGAGACTGAACACCAGCAAGTCCAAACCTCCTGCGACCTGAGGGGGGCTTATGACTTGATACTCATCAATTAAAATGGTGCCGGGATAGTCATTCATGCCCCTGGAGTTGTCAGGATAGAGATGGTGTATGTGAAGTAGCTGAGCAACGGCCTGGAACACAGTAGGACCTCAAGCAGTCAGCACTAGTTGCCACCCTCATCATGACCAGCATCTCCCCAAAACAGGCCTGTAGGAGGCAATGAAGTTGCTGCCCTGGCCCTGTGACCTCTGAAGATGGGGTGAGCTCCCTGTGGCCAACTACTCCCTAGACATTATCCTGCTTATTCTTTATCCTGCTTATTATTTCATCCATGAACCTCTTTTTTGTTGTTGTTGTTGTTGTTGTTGTTGAAACTAGGTCTCACTATGTTGCCCAGGGAACCGCAGACTCACGTTGCCCGGGGTACCACGTACTCAAGCTATGCCCAGCCTCAGCCTCCCATGTAGCTGAGATTACAGACATGCACCACTACACCACTATTTTTTGACACACACCCAGCTATTTTTTGAGACTCGGTCTAGATATGTTGCCCCGGGTGGGTCTTGAACTTGTGGACTGAAGCAATTGCTTGTCTCGGCCTCCCTTCCTAGGCTGGGATTAAAGGCACACGCCACCACACCCGGCCCTTCATGGACCTCTTTTTATGATCAAAGGTCCTTTGCAAACTGGTCCCCAGACAGCTTTCAGGTTTCAAAATAGGTTCTCAGAAAACAAGGCCAGCGCATGGGAAGCAGACAGACCCCTGGGTGCTTGGGCCTGACTTCTCGTCTCAGGCGCAGGCACCGCCCTCCTTGGCAGGTCACCTTGACCTCACACTCCGACTGGCACTTTCTGCTCCTCCACAGGGGCAGCTCCCTGGACAGATAACAGTTGACCTGGTCACTGCAGTAGCACATCTGCCACAGGAAGGCCACAGACAGGGTTCAGTGTTGCCCCAAGTATTTTCTGTTCCCTCCACAAAGATTGGGGGTGGACCAGAAGGAGCCATCTTAGTCCCACAAGAGGCAGCCCTGGGAGCCAGACTGGGTGCCCATACTTGCGGCTAAGCTGGATCAGAAAGCCTCACTCTGTGCACCGCCTCCCCTCCCCCATGAATCCCCGAAGGGCTGCATATCAGGCCCAAGGGCCTGCAGCAGGCTTGACACAGCAGGGTCCCCACAGACGGGGTGGGTGCACTCTCCAGAGGGTCCACATAGCCCTCGCTAGGGCTAGGCCTGGGCTCCAGCAAGGTGATGCCAGGGGCTTCCAACATGTCAGAATTACCCAGACAGGTAACCTTGTCCCCAAGGGTGGTACAAAGGAGCCACAGGGAGCAGAGCAGTCCTGGAATACGCCTCTCATAACTAGCCTCACATCCCCTGCAGGACAGCTCCGGGGAAAGAGGCACAAAGTTCATGCTGGTCTGCTCCTCCCACATGGCTGTACCCTCACTCCGTCTGGGGGTGGGAAGGGCACCCCCCCAACCCATAGGCCTGCATGGACAGATAGAAGCACCACCCTGCCTCCGAGCGGGAAGGGGCGCAGCACAGACTGGCTCCAAGTCAACTGTTATCACCACCACACCCACATTTACAGGAGGCTGGAGCAGCCAGAGGGGCAGAGGGTGCAATGTGCTGCCACTTGGACCTCTGTCTTCAGAGGCATGGCCTCAAGTTCCTCCATCCTCAACCCCTAAAACATAGCACCCCTAAGGAAGTCCAGAGCTCTCACAGTCACAGTGTATGTGTGTGGGGGAGGGTGGGGGGGGTCCCTTTGGAGTCAATACACTCATGGGGCAGAAGTGTTATGGGGTGGGACTCGGAGGCCAATGGGGACCCCCTCTCAAAAGCAATTCCTTTGCTTTCACTGTCTGCCAAACTTTAAGTTGCAACATGAACACAGTGGAAACCGATCTGTAGAAAATGGCAGCGTATCACACGTTGTGTGTCACACGGAGATGAGTGCTGCTTTGTAAAAACTGTGCCAGGTATAGATAGACACACCTGTACCTACGCATGTACGTGCGCCAGCAGAAAGGGGGTGCTTCGCAGAGAGGGGGAGATGTGCTGCCCAGAGGGTGTGTTTGGGTGAAAATTGTCTCTTACCAACGAGTGTGCACACACGTGGATGCATAGGTACCTATGTGCCTGTATAGGGTTGGGTTGCCATGGAAATTGTATCCACTGTGAGTCATCAGAAATGTGAGAATCACTCGGGTTCTGTTTGCCGAAAAAGAAAGAAAAACGAACACGCCACAGATCCCCCAGCAGCTCAGGAAACGGCGGCAGACATTTTCAGCTCTGGCTCTGGCGGAGAGGGGCGGAGTCTGCTGCTCGCCTGCCACCGGCACTGGAGGGCGTGCGGGCATCGCCTGTGGATGTCCAGGAAAGAAAGAGCCGGGGCTTGGGAGGCGGGAAGTCTTGGCCCCGAGGCCTTGGCAGTGCCCCAGTTCCCCATCTTCCAAGTCCCTCACCTGTCCCCTGAGGCCTTTCCAGCCGTGACATCACAGGTGACATCACGCGTAGAGGGTCCCACGCATGACCCCAGGAGACCCTTTGATTCTCCCTCTCCTCACCAGCGGTTTGTCCCTGGCAGAGAAAACCCAAGCCATCCCCTACTAATATCCTTTCCAGCCTCAAAGGCCCCTGAGAACCAGCCCCACCCTCTAGCCCACAACTCACAAGGGAACAAAACCAAGACAAAAACTTAAAAGAAGCAACAACACGCGGCCGCCCCGCCCCCGGCGTGCGCGGCGTATACACAGGAAGGAAGTGGCCGCTGATTCAAAGAGCCGGAGCACAGTGTCTCAAGGAAAGGAATATTTTCCGACAAGCCCGCCCTGCTGTGGTTTTGAACAGGATTTCAGACGCAGCCGGGGCCAGGGCCCCCACCCGACCCCCCGCCGGCGCTTGTAGTGTCTGGAGTCTAGACGAGAGCTCCAGGGTGGACCTGCAGGAAGGCGCCCAGCGGGCTGCACTCGGAGACTGGGGCTTGGAGCACCGCTGGTGTGGGAGGCCTAGCTCTGGACCTTCCAGGGAGGCGCTGCAGGGCTGAGGCAGCAGCCCCCCCCACCCCCAGCGCCTGTGTCCAGGTGTTCCCAGCTACTGACTCACCCACAAACCTGCTTTTGATTCCTGGTCCTCAGGCCCCACGCAGGTTCCAGCAGGTCCAACTCTGCAGGTCCAACTCAGCAGGTCCAACTCTGCAGGCTGTGAGCACATTTCTCCCTGAGGTGGCCTCCAGTCCTTGCTGCTGCCCCTCAGCGGGACTCAGTTCTGAGTCGCCCAGTCCCTTCCAGCAGCCTGCTCTGGTTTCCAGCCCCCCTCTCTCCTAAGGGCTTAGGAGAGAGGTGGCAAGCCCCCTGATGTGTACCTGCTTTGGCCTGTGCGCCCTCGCTCTGCCCCTCCCCCCTCACCTCTGCCTCTGTTTCCCCACCCCACACCACCTCCATGGTGGCCCTTCCTGCCTCTCCCTTGCTCTTGCTGGCCCAGCGGTTCCCAGCTGAAAGCTGCACCCCACCCCCATGACCCGGAGCTCACTGTGCTTCCCTATCCATCTGCAGAATGGGGACACAAGAGGTGCTTGCTGGGCGGAGAGGTAGACTACCAAGCCGGTGCCTGGCACAGGACACCATAGACTCCGCTGGTGTGACTGGAGCTATGCAGATGGCACTTCCAGCTGCCCTGCGCTGGCTCATCTTCCTAGGGGAAGACTTGTCAGTCTCTCCAGCTTTCCTTGGTGGCTTGAGAGACTTTCCTTCGATAGTAGATGCTCCAAAGAGAACTTTATCTCCTGGAAGTGTGGAGCCGGCTGCAGGCGGGATGGGAAGCGGAGCTGAGAGCCAAGCATGGGGGTGGTCGGGAGCCCGCCCCAGGATGGAGCCCCAGTGTGTCTGCAGCCTCCTTCAGCCACAACAGGGCAGGGCTGCTGGGGGCTGGGGCTCAGGGGGACCTTGCATGACAACTCCCAGTGTGTGAGCTCCAGAAGATGGTGTCCCCGGACCCGCAGAGGTTCTGGGGTGAGTAGGATGCTCCCGGCCTTCTGTGGAGGGGAGCCCAGCATACTGGCCCACAGAGTCCAGGCGCTGGCCAGAGACTGTGCTGTCTTGAGGCCTGGGCATGCAGGGATTTGGGGGGTGGGGGTGGGTGGGAGTGCAGGCAGCGAATGGATGCAACTGGAAGCCTCTCTGTTACTCCTCCAGAGACCAGCAAGGGAAGAGAAAGGCCGGCATCCCATGTGCCTGGTGGTGTGGGTCGCGGGAGACCCGAAAGGACCGTGACCTCGGCAGGTGACCAGGCTGTCTTCTGGTGTGCAGAGTCAGTCTGTCCAGACACCCTGCTCCTGGGAGCGAGGGTGGGAGCCTGCCCCCTGCCCCTGCCCCTGAGTCCCCAGGAACTGGGTCTCCAGGAGACACACCGTAGGCCTGCCCTTCTGGGTCTTTGGGCAGCCCTGCATGTCTCCCCAACAGCGTCCAGAGACGGAGGCAGGAGGGGAGGTGGTCGAGGCCATTCCCTGGAATGTCTGGTGCCCGCGGCGGTAGGTGACCCAGGCCTCAGACTTCCCAGCAGAGGCAAAGGTCAGCAGACATATTGTTCTTGAGAATTTCAAGACAGAGAGTGTCTTTGAGGGTTCCTGACTTTTCCCAAACAGATGCATTGTTCTCAGGTCTGTGAATGAGAGACACCCCGGGCCAAGGCTGTGGAATTGCCAAGAGAAAAGGGGCACCTTTGACAAAAGTGAGTCTCAGGGGGTGAACCCCAGGACTGTTCCACAAACACTTGCCATGGTGATGGCAAGTGTAGGATCTGTGGTCCCACCTGATGTGGCTGCCCCGAGATGGTCACATCCATGCCAGTCACTGGCCGCTAGTTCACCCCCTCTTTGGCCACCATCTTCTCTTTCCTCACGTCTCTTTCTCTGTGCCTCCGCCTTGAGAAACCCTGAACTTCTGCCTGCTCTGCCTGCCCAGCGCCTTCTCTCCTGTCCCGAGAGCAGGGGTCCCACCCAACACCACCCTCCATGCTGCCTTCCCTCTCCCCTCTTCTAGGCCTTTCCTTACCCTTTCTACCAGAAAGCCCCAGTGGTGCACTGCATTGTCCTCACTCTTGCTCTCAGACCAGCCTTCCACCAACCACTTCCACCCGGGATGGGGTAATAGATGCCAATTTACCCTCCACCCCTGCCCAAGGTTACTCACAACCAGACAGTTCCACAAACACGGGACATCAGGCGAAGGACAGGGACTCCTGGGAGATGGGACACCAACAGGTCACCAGCAACCACCCACTCACTGATAGAGAGCATTTATAGGCTGCAGAGCAGACAGAGTGGTGTGGGGAGGGTTCTGACAGAACGAAGCAGACCCCTGAGTCCAGGACTCAAAAGCAGATACCAAGGCAGCTGGAGTTTTGGGGACCAAAGTGGAGAGTGAGGTCTGTAGCGATACCTGGCCAAGGGCAGAGGCCCCCTCTTCTGCATACAGACCACCCAAGGGGACAGAGAGCAGTGCCTGATGTCCACATGGGGCTCCCACTGGCAGGGCTGGCAGCTCAGGGTTCACTGGGCACTTGGTTCTTGGCCCAGATTCTTCACACTAGCCTGGGCATAGCTCCAAAACCCCGACAAATTATAAAGGCAAGACCCCCAAAAGATCAAAAGGATTTCTAAATAATTTAATTGCTTCTCAGAACAAGCTCAGGAATATTTATAAGGACACAAAAATATCAAACATCCAACATGGTAGATCCACAATACTTGGCATCCAATGAAAATGACCTTGCAAATCCAAGAAGCAGGAAAACACGTGCATGTTCTAATGAGAGCTGGACCAGGTCCAGCTGGCCAGCAGGGAGCCTTTGTGTAGGTCAGAGGCCATGTCTGCCTGGGAAGCCTGAGGACTGGGACTGGGGGGGAGGCGCTCTTCCAGCTCATGGCTCCTCCTTCCAGCAGGAGGACAAGGGGGTGGGGTGGGAGAGAGGCATTAAAACACACACACACACACACACACACACACACACAGAGAGAGAGAGAGAGAGAGAGAGAGAGAGAGAGAGAAAGAGAGAGAAAAAAGAAAAAAAGATCATTCCACTTCCACCCCAGCATCCTTTTGTTTATTTTAGTTTTGTTTTTGTTTTCAGAAAAACTACCTAAAACCGTGCTTGCTCCAATTGTTCTACTTGTACTCTATTTCTCCTACTAATATAGATGTAGAAAAATGCTGAGTGCAAGTTACTGGGAAACAAATCCCTATGTAGCCACCAGTTAGAGGCAGCCCCAAGGAAACACCTCGTTCCCTGATCCCCAGCATTTCCAGTCCTTAGCATCCCCAAGACGCCTCCTGGTTTATACCCAAGAGACGTGTTCCCCATGACATGTGTGACATCTGTGCAGTGTCTGCATGGTGTCTGCGGGTGTGATCCTGCAGAGGATGGCGTCAGAGTTAGCTTCTTTCTCTCCATGTTATGTGTTCTTAAGCTTTACCCTCCAGGCTGCGTGCATGGTGGTACCTTCGCTTTGCTGCTGACATGTGTGAATTATACCTTTTCGTCAACCACAGTATGAGTGGATATTCCCACTGTGTCCATTGGGGGATTTGTCTTAGTTCAGGCTTCTGTAACAAAAATACCAAATGAAATAAGGCAGACAGGAAATAGCAAATACAGCACCATCGCTCTGACTTGTAAAATAACTAAACAACATCAACAAAAACAGCTCATATAAACAGAACAGTTGGGGGAGAGGAGTGTGGCAAAATGGGTGAAGAGAACCAAAATGTACAAACTTCTAGCTATGAAATAAATAAGTCTTGATGTCAAGTATAGTATGTCAACTACAGTTAATACTATACACGTATTTGAAAGTTGCTAAGATCATAGAAGTGCTCATCATAAGAAAAGACACTGTAGTTACATAGGGTGACAGACATTAACTGGACTTATTGTAGTCATCATATTACAATATATGCAAATATCAAATCAGCATGTTATACATCTGTGACCATAGTTTATGTCAATTAGACCTCAATTTTTAAAAATGCCACAGGCTGATGGTGTAAACAGACATTTCTTTCTCACAGTCTGGAAGCTGAAAATCCTATATCAAGGTGGCAGGTTCTGTGAGAGCCCAGTTCCTGATTTAGAGATTGGCTGACTTCTCACCGCAACTTCACATGGAAGAGAGAGCAAGATCGAGTCAGTGTGTCTTCTTCATCTAAGGTCACTAATCCCAGTTATTAGGGTCCTGCTTTCTGAACTAATTACCCTCCAAAGGCCCATTTTCAAATCACACTGGAGATTAAGAGTTTCAACATATGGGTTTGAGGGATGTCAACATTCAGTCCATGGCACAGACTCCCATCAGCATATTGCTAAGAACACACGTGCATATGTATTTGGCTGTGCCACAAACACATGAAGGTTCCTGGGTGTGAAAAGCTTTGGCTCAAGGAGACAAGTCACACCATTCTCCAAACACCTGTTGAGAGCTTGTGGCTTCACACACCCCCAACACCTGCTGTTGCCAGTCTTGCTATGGTTTTAATCTGCATGATTAAGGAATTGCTTGTTGTCCATTTGGATAGCCTCCCTTTGAAAGTGTCTTTTCAAACCGTTTGCCCATTTTTTCCCATTTTCCTCACTGTTCTATATATTTCTTATTGGCTTTTAGGTGTGGATGTGTGTCCTATAGCCCCTTACTGTTACATATGTTACAAATATCTTCCACTCTGTCTTGATGTTTCTCTTAATAGCATCCTTTGATGGAGAAAAGTTTCTTAATTCTAATGAACCAAAAGAGTCAAATGTACTATTTATTCTTAATTTGGATGATGTTTCAGGGGTGGCATTTGAGAGACCTTTCTCTATGCCAACACCATGAAGTTACTCTTCTACATTTCCTTCTGAAATAATGGGTTTTGCATTTCATCTTTTTTTAAATTATGTTAAAATATACATAACATGAAATTCACCATCTAAGTCATTTTTAAGTGTATAGTTCAGTGGCATTAAGTGCATTCCCATTGCTCTGCTCCCCATTTCCAGGAGTCTTTTTTTATCTTCCCAAGCTGAAACTTTGTACACATTAAACATCAACTCCCCATTGCTCCCACCCTGTGCCTAGTAAACACCATCCTTCTTTCCTGGTGAATGTGAATCCTCTAGGTATATCCATGGAATCACACACTATTCATCTTCTGTACCTGGCTTATTTCAATCAGCGTCAAGTCCTCAGGGGTTCTTCAAGCATGTCAGAATTATCTTCTTTTTAAGAACTTCTATTTTTAAGGTTATACTTTTCTCCCTACTTGGATAACCAGCTGTCCCCTCACTATCTACTGAAAATGACTCCCCTGTCCTACCTTGCCTGCCACCTTTTGTCAGGAATCCTGTGAGTTCATATGCTCAGCCTTCCATTCTGATCCATGGGCTTATATATTTTTGAAGCCTCATCAGCCTGAATTCAGGCTGCAGCCTCCAAAGTCATACAGGAGTCTTCACAGTGGAGGCCTGGACTTGACTGAATAAACTCCTCTCACTGTCTCAAAATGCTTAATGAATTGAGCAATAAGCCCCTCATTTTCAGTTTGCATTGGGTCCTGACAATTCAAGGGCCAGTCTTGCCAGTTTCATGTTGTCTGAACGATTGCAATCTTATGAAAAGTTTAAAGTCTGGTAAAGAAGACTTTAAAGTCTTTCCATTTTCTTCCAGTGTCATCAAGAATATTTTGATTGGAAAGGAGAGGGGTCAAAAGACAGGAGTGACAATCACAAAGGTCCGGGGAGATGGACCATGGGTACTGTGGTGGTGGGAAAACACAACGTGGACAACACCTGAAAGAAGTCAAATAATGTCCACAAATTAACAACAATATAATAAAAGTATTTAATTGATCATATTAAAAATATTTTGGCTATTATCAGCCCTTGTCATTTCCATATAAAATATAGAATACATTTCTCAAGTTCCACCTCCCCCCCAAAAATATTTTGAGACTTTCATTGAGGTTACCTTACATGCACAAATCAATTTACGGAAAATTGATTTATGGAAATTTATGTGTGGGAAGGTAAAATAGTGAGCCTTGTAATTCATACACATAGTTAACTTTCATTCCGACCAAGTATCCAAGGCACCTGAATTTTTTCCATTGTAAAAAACACATAGCATAAAATTTACCATCTTAACCAATTTTAAATGTACTGTGTAGTATTAATTCCATGTTCTTTATTGTAGAATTCTCTGGAACATTTTCCTCTTAAAAAAACTGAAACTATCCTCTTGAACATCGACTTCTCTTTTCTTGCCCCAGTCCCTGGAAACTAGGATTCTACTTTTTCTTACTAAGAGTTGAACCACTTTCAATGCCTCTGTCTTATTGTGACTCATTCATTTCATTTAGTATAAAGTCTTTAAGGTTCACCTGTGCTGTAGCCAGAAAAAAAAAAAAAAGGATCTGCCTTATTTTTTTGAAGACTGACCACTGTAGGTACATACCATTTTCTTTATCCCTTCATCTGTCCATAGACACTAGTCTTTAACCAACCCTTCACTACTATGTGAATAAGGCTGCAATGAGCATGGATAGGGGAATATCTCTTTGAGTTTCTATTTTCATTTCAATTCTTTTGCATATATATCTAGAAGTGAGATTGGTGGATCATGTATAATTCAATTTGCAAGTGTTTGAGGCACCACCGTTTCACATTGTCATTAACACACAGTCTTCTAATTTCTCCTTGACACACTTTCATAACTGTGGGTTGTTTTATTTGTTTATTTTTTTGATGCTGGCCTCCTCAAATGTATGAGCGGATATCTCATTGTGGTTTTGATTGCATTTCCTGGATGGTGATTGACAGTAAGCAGTTTTTCACTGCTGGTAGATCTTCTGAGACAAAATGTCTACTCAGATTTATAATCGGGTTATTGTTTATTGTTGAGGTGTAGGAGCAATTTATTTATTCTGGATATTAATCCCTTATCAGATATATGGTTTGTAAGTATTTCCTCCCATCCTGTGGGTTGCCTTTTTAGTCTAGTGACTGTTTGCTGTGCTGAAGTTTTTAAGTTTGATGTAGTTTCATCTATCTTTGATTTTGTTTCTTATGCTTTTAGTGTCATATCCAAAAAATCACATCAAACCCAATTATCACAAAGGTTTCCCCTTGTATTTACTTCTAGAAGTTCTACAGTTTCAGGCTTTATGTGTAGGTGCTTAGTCCAATATAAATTAATTTTTGTATATGATGTAAGGTTAAGAGACAACAACATTTTCTGCATGTGGATATCCAGTTTTCCAGGAACCATTTATTGAAGAAACTATCCTTTCCCTTTTGTGTGACCTTGGCACTTTTATTGAAGGTCACTTAACCTTCTACATGAGGGTTCAGTGGGACTTTGTATTCTCTTCCACTACTCTATATGCTTGTTTTTACGCCAGTATCCTACACTTTACATGATTGTGACTTTATAATAAGTTATGAATTTTCTGTTGTTGTTTTTTCTTTTTGATTAGTGTTTTGCCTATTCAGAGTCCCTAAAGAGTCTGTTAATTTTAGGATTTATTTTCCTATTTGTGAAAAACATGCCTTTGGGATTTTGATGAATAATTGCATTGCACCCAACGTGTTTGGGATAGAATGGACATTTTAACAGTAATAAATCTTCTCATGAATGAACACAAGATGTCCTGTTTGCTTATACCTGCTTTAATTCCTTTCAGTTATTGTTTTACAGTTTTCAGTGTATAATTCCTCCACTTTCTTATTGTTTATTTCTAGCATTGTATTATTGTTGATGCTGTTGTAAATGGTATTGTTTTCTTTATTTCCTTTTTGTATTTTCCATTGTTTTATAAAAATACAAGTTTTTTTCTTGCATTCTGCCCTCTTGTTAAAATCTTTAATTAGTTCTGATTTTTTTCCATGAAATCTTGAAGACTTTCTACACATAATCTTTCACATCATCTTCAGAGTTAGTTTTACTTCTTTTTCAATGTTAGATGCCCTTCATTTCTCTTTCTTTTTGCCTCCTTTCTCCAGCTGGAACCTATAGTGTGAGGCTGGATAGAAGTGACAATAGCAGACCTCTATGTTTTGTCCCTGATCCTATAAGGAAAGTGTTCATTCTTTCCACCACTAAATAGAATATCAGTGGTGGGCATTTCATAAATGTTGTCAAATTGAGGAGGTTTCTCTCCTCTGTTTCTAGTTTATTTAGCACTTTTTTTCATCACGAAAGGGTATCAAATTTTGACAAAAGATTTTTGAGATGTCTATGTGCTTATTGGTTTTATTCTATATAATATATAGAATGTACTAAATAATTGATTTTCAGATATTTAATCAACTTTGCTTCCCTGGGATAAATCTCACTTGGTTATGATCTCTAATTCTTTTTTAAAAGTCCTGAACTGAATTTGCTTTTATTTTCTTGAGATTGTTTTTCTCCATGTTCATGAAATATTGGGAATAGTCTTATTTCCTTATGATGTCTTATCTGTGTTGACATAAGGATAATACTGAACTTTGAGTGTTTCCTCCTTTTGTATTTTTTTCAAGTTTGTTAAGAATTGGTATAAAGACTCCTTTAAGTGCTTGATAGTGGCTATAATTCTGAACATGTCCCCCAAAACTCACATGTTCAAGTTCTAATACCCAATGTGATGGTATCAGGAGGTGGGGTTCTTTTCAATCTGTTTCTTTGCATTTAAAGTGTTTTCCTAAAGAAAGCATATAAAGGATTCTTTTTTCTTTCTTCAGTAAGATAATTTCTACCTTTTGATGGAATTGTTTGACCCCTTCATATTTAATGTTATCACTGATACTTTCAAATCTACTGCCATTTTATTTTTATACATTGGGTCCTTTTTGTCCCTTTGTTCTGCCTTCATGGCTTTCTTTTGCATTGGATGATTTTTTTTTTTTTGAGACTAGGTCTCACTATGTTGCCTGGGGACCCACAGACTCAAGCAATTCCCAGCCTCAGCCTCCCAGGTAGCTGGGATTACAGGCACACACCACCATGCCCAGCTATTTTTTGAGACTAGATCTCTGCTATTTTGCCCTGGGCAGGTCTCGAACCCATGGACTCAAGTGATTCCTAGTCTCTGCCTCCCTTCCTAGGCAGGGATTAAAGGTGCGTGCCACCATGCTCAGCCCTAGATGAATAATTTCTAATGTTGTATTTTAATTTTGTTAGTAATTTTTCACTACATTTGAGGTATAGTTTATTGGTTTCTGTAGGGTTTATCAGTTGCATCTTGTCCTAATCCACTTTTTACTAGTTTAGTTTCAGTAACCTACTGGAACACAATTCCTGTATAACTCTATTTCCTCTCCCCCTTTTTTGTTATATTATTTTGTATGTACCACATCTACCAACATACAAATGCACAAATAGTTTGTTAAAATGATTGTTTTTGCCAACTGTAGAATTTCCTTAGCTCATTACAGGTTTGTTCCTACTTTGCAATATTACTGGCAAATAACTACATTTCTGTGATATAGACCCAACAATATATACACTTTTAAAATCAGGCTTTTAAAATCAGGCATGAGAAAAAAAGGAGAAAGTATGTATTTATAGTTTAAATTTACAAGATTATCTTCATTAATGCTTAATTATTAATTCGACTGTGAATTCAAATTACCATTTAGGGTCATTTGTGTTCAGCCTGAAGAACTTTAATTAGTATTTTCTGAAGACAGATCTGTCAGCAGTAAATTCCCTGGTTTCTGCTTTGTTTTAAAACTAGTAATGTTTTTATTTGGTTGTCATTTTTCAAAGCTACCTTTGCTAGCTATAGAATTCTGACTTGACAGTGTATTTTTTTGAGCTTTTTGATGATGTTATCCACTGCCGAGTGTCTGCATTGTTTGGAGGAGAGGTTAGCTACTAATGCTATCAGGATTCCCTTCTAAGTGATCAACTATTTTTCTCTGACTGCCGTCTTCTTATCTTTGGCTTTCACCAAAACATGTCTGTGGAACTTTTTTGTTTATACACCTGGGAGTTCATTAAGTATCCTGGAGTCAATAATTATTGATTCAATAAATAATTTCTCAATTAATTTTTTCAATAAATTTTGGAAGTATTCTATCTATGACCATTTCTCAAATACTTTTTCTTCTCACCATACTCTGTTCCTCTTCTGGTCCCCCCATGAAGTATGTGTTGGGGTGCTTAATGGTGGCCCACATCTCTTTGATGCTTTGTTCATTTTTTTTTCAATTCTACTTCTCTTTTCTTCAGATTGCATAATCTCTATCTTCAAGTTGCCCCTTTTTTCTTCTAATGTAGTGTTGAGCATTTCTAGGTGAATTTTGAAATATCAGTTATTATACCTTTCAATTCCAGAATTTTCATTTGGATCTTCCTTATAATTTCTCTCCCTGTGGATATTGCTTTATTTTGTATGACTTTGTCATCATACCTACCTTTACTTTAGTCATACTTTACTTATGTGTAAATAAATATGCCTTTATTTACAATGGCTGTTTTGAATCCCTTGCTATGAAAGTGACACCTGTTTGGTCTCATAACTGTTTCTGTTGACTTTTGTTTCTGGTAAAGGAATCAGAATTTTTTCTTGTTTTTTAGCATACATAATACATTTTTGTTGAGAAATGGGCATTTTAGATATTCAGACAAATCTGCACACTTCTCTCATCCCCTGACTTTTTATTATTATTTTATTGTTGCTTGTTATTTTTCTTCTGACTGACTGGATTCTGTTAGTGAAATCTATTCCCCAGCCTACGCCACCCATACAGTGTTAAAGTTCAGAAGCTGTTCCTCCTTCACCTGGGTCAGTCATTCTTCCCTGACAATGGTGTTATTAGGGCTCCTTTTTGCTCTATTACTGACCACACCCAGCTGTGAAACTCTACTAATTGCTAGATGGTTGTGCTATTGTTTTCAAGAATGCTCTAGGGCAACAATGGCTTCACAAATGAATCCAATCAAATTATGGTTCCCTTGAAGGAATATCCTCTGAAGCCCTTGTTGGCTTTTTCCCCCTGAACTCAGGAAGGCTCCTCCCAGCAATTTTATTGCCTAATTCTCTCTTGTAAACCAGCCAGCCTGCAGTATAGCCTTATCATCCATTAAATACATGAATCTCTCAATTTACTTTCACCACAATTTCCACTGTTTTGAGAACACCATCGGAACAGTTGAGAAGGTTCTTGAGAATGATTCTTCAGAAGTGGCTTTAGAGAAGGTTGGAATGTCTTTACCCTGTTGAAAATTAAATTAGTTCCTTTGGGAAGAGTTTAGTAATCACCTGCTTTACTTCCCACTTCTCTCATCAAGGCAAACTTTCTGTGTAGGACTCTGGAGTTGGATGTGGGGAACATGATGGGTTTCTTTCTGTGTGACTCCCTGCTCTGAGCTGAGGGCTTGATAAAGGGGGGAAGGGACATTGTAGCAGCTTGTGCACTTAGCTTGCCACTCCTATAAGCCCTGGAAAGGCTGGTCAAGGCCCTAGCATTCTCAGTATGCTTGTGATGTCTCCTCAGCAACAGGCAGCTGGGGCAGAATGAGAAATATTGAGCTTTTGCCCTTGCTGGAAGAAAGCCCCTGGCTAAGAATTAGGGGACAATGGCGCCAGGTTCTTGACAATACTAGCAAGGAATGGAGTCTCCAGAGGGGAGACAGGGAGCAAGCCATCTCAGTTCAAATGAAACAGGATAGTGATGCAGCTGAAAATTGTGTGGGCGCTAAAATGCCCTGGTGGGTGGGGTCTGAGAGAAAGACCCACAGATAAAAAGGATGAGTGAAGAGAGAGGGAGGGAAACAAGAATGGTGGACTGATAGAACAGGCCCATGTAGCCTGGCTGGGGAAAGTCCCTGGGAAGAGTGAGCTGGTGGTGGCAAGGAGCCATGGTGGGAGAGTGGCCAGCAGAGAAGTAGTCGGTATGGAGTTGGATGCCTGAATGGCAGGCTGGGGGTGACCAGGGGCTGCTGAGGGCAGGCCTGGTGAATTTGGCCAGACACTGCCGAAGGCAGGCCTGGTAAAGGAAGTGCATGGTGCCACAGTAATGTGGCAGATTTGGAAAGTTGATTTTGCATCAGCATCTGTTGGAAAAGTTTGAAAAGCCCTGGAGAAGCCACCGCTTGGAACACTGGAGAGAAAAGTAGCAGAGAGAAGACACTGGAGAAGGACTGGACTTTGCAGAGTGCCTGCCTCAGAAAAGGGGCATCATCTTAGACATGTGTTTGGGACTTTCAGACTAAACAGGACTTGGGGTAAAATAACTGGCTGCTTGTGGCATGAAGGAGTTTTCGTTTTCCTGGTTAATTTTCCTTGTAAATAAACCCTGTTGTTTAAATCAGTCTGTGACTTTAGCAACTGCTGCTATACATGCAGGTGATACGAATCTGGTGAGAAGCTGGGCCGGTGGAAGCCGCATTTTAAAAATGCCGCTTTTTTTCCTGTGGCTTGTTGGTTGGAGGCTTCTGCCCATTTTGAACCACTATCTCAAGCACCACTTGTCAAATCTCACTTTGATCCAAAAGCCTAGTATTATTCTTACCATATTTTCTCGAATAGCTGTTTCTTCATTTGCTGTTTTCCCTTTAGAACCAGTTCCAGAAGTTCTGAATGTTTGCTTTTTAAATGATTTTTATCACTTTTACTGAGCAGTGAGTGAGTCAGTGGATCTCCCCAGGCTGTTGAGTGCTAGAAGTAGAACTCCCCAATTTGTTATTTTATGAATCATGCTTTTGGTGTCATGTTTAGGAAATATTTGTTTGACCCAAGGTAACAAAAAATTAATTCCTATGTTTTCTTCTGCAAATTGTGAAACTTTAGGTTCTATATTTAGCTCTAAGATCCATTTAAATTAATATTTCCATAAGGTACAATGTAGAGATCAAAAGATTCTCTGGTTTATGACTATTCAAATATCCCAGTGCTACTGAGAAGACTATCCTCAATAGTCTTTTTAACTTAGCCAAATAGCAAGTGATGGTCTATGTATGAGTCTACTTTTAGGGTATCTATTCTGTAATGCTGATCTATTTTTCTGTCTTTATCTTTACATCATCTCAATTATTTTGTTATTTAAAAAGTCATGACTTCATATACTATACTGCCTCCAATCTCCTTTTATAAAGCCTCTTCTAGGTCCTCTGCATTTAAAAATTAATTCTAGGACCAGCTTGTTGATATTTATAATAAATTCTGCTCAAAGTATCATTGAGGCTTTATTAAACCTATAAGTTTGCAGAAATTGCCCATCTGATATGAATGTTAGTTGCTTTTCCTTTGAGCCTTTCATTTATTAATTGTTGTCACTTAAAATTCCTTCTGAGATGCCAACATCTGTATTATATCTGCATTTGGTTTGTTAATTGCTTTGTTTTCCTTGTGCTTTTTTTGCATGGCTATTAATTTTTTGTGTTAAGAAACATACATTAGGCCACAGAGGCTAAGGCAAATACATTTTACATTTCCAACATGCATACCTTTCCTCCTGTCAGTCTTTCTGTCATCAGGAGTGAGCTGGTTAGAGAGTTCTGTTGTAACAGCTACCTCAAGACATACTATAGACTTCGTGTTGTATTTAGGCTGGGAGATATTTCCCTCCAGGTTCTATTCTGCTCTATCTGCTCTGCCCTTGGCGTCAAGTTTCTGTTGCACACCACAAAAACATCTGCCTCCTGCTCCCTGCGCCACACTGTACAATGCTGTTGTTTCACTTGGCACTTCTTGGCCAATGGTGGAAGCAAAAGGACATTCTCCAAGGTCCGGATGAAGGCTCATTCTTAGGCAGACACGAGCCTTGGGACGTGCCTTTCACAAGTGCTCTTGCACCTCCTCCGAATGTTCTGGAACTCACATGTTTCCTGCTCTTTCCCTCGGGAGTAAGGATTTGTTGCTGTTCCTTTCCAACAGCTGTAATTAATTTTCCTTCAGCACCATAGGGGCACGGTTGTTGTCCTTCCCTGCATTTTTTCATAGGGATGGAGAAGCAGTGGGGGGGGGGGGGTAACAGAGGACAAGTGACCTGCTCCCCTAGAACCCTCCTCAGTCTGCCCTGTGAGGACTTGATAGTATCAATTTCATCTTTTAACTTCACATGCACATACTGATTTCTGGATGTCATTCTTACAATCCTCAGTCTTGTAGAGTCCCTTTGCTCTTTGATGTAGTTTAACCAACACATCTCTGGGGTTCCCAGGTACACTACATTAGCACCTGTTTTGCAGCTACCCCAATCCCAGTAGTTTCAGCATCAGTTCTAGCAACTAAAAGGGAATGTTGGAGCCCTTGGCATCATCTTCATAAAGTTTTAAAAATGAACAGGGGGAAACAGGCAGCCAAGGAACAGCCACTTGAGTGGCTCAAGTTCTCTCTAATTCTTTGCATTCTCTTCATGCTCTCTTCCCCTCCCCCCAGGGTAATGCCACCCTTTTAGCAACAGGTAAAGAATTAGTAAAAGTGTGAAGCATACTTTTCTTGTCCTGGTCTTTGTGGGAATGTGTTCAGTGTTTCCCTATTAAGTCATTTGCATTAGGTTTGAAGTGTACTTAATTTATCATGGTAAGAAAGTCTTCACGCATTTTTAAAGACTTTAAATACAAATGGGTATTCTATTCTTCAAAGACTTTCTCAGTATCTATGAGGAGAGTTGTAATTATTTTCTCCTTCAACTTATTAATGTGGCCAGTTTTAACAGTAGATTTCCTAATATCGAGCCATCAAGATTTCCTAACACCAATGCATTCCTGGTATAGAATTTCTTTCACTTAGGACTGACTTAGTCCCATCATTTGGGAAAGTCCTTATTTTTCTTTTTCATAATTTCCACTTTCTTGTGGCAAGAAAGTATAATATCTCAATTTATATGTTCCTGTAATAAGACCATGGGAGGTTAACTTTCAGAAGGATTTTTAATACATATATATACATATATACACACATATGCACACATATATGAAATATTTTCTATTCATTGCAAAGTCAATTTTTCCTCAAGTCTTGAAGGAAGCCTGTTTCCCTTTGGCACACCCTGTTGCTGATTTCCCTCTGCCAGTGACCTGTGCTCCCTCCCTTTCCAAGTAGCTGTTAGGATTTTCTCCTTATCTTTATAAACCCAGGTGTTGGTCTTTCCTCAGTAATCCTATTAAGTAAATCTGGGGGTGGTTTTTTAGCTAGATTTTTTTTTAAGTTCTGGGAAGTTCACACCCCCTCATTTCTTTATTTCCTACTGTGGCTCACAGAATAATGCCTCTTCCCACAAAAGCCCATGCCCTATTTCCTGGAATTTGTGAGTATGCTATCTTGCATGGACAAGGGCATGCTGCATGTGATAATTTCAGGATCTGGAGATGGGATGATGGCTGGTATTACCTGAGTGGGTCCCGTGTGATCACAATAAGATACAGAGAAGAGGTCCAGAGCCCAAGGAAGTGATGTGACAGCAGAAGCAGAGAGGGCAAGCAAGATGGTAGCAGGGATCATAGAAGAACACCTGAAGATTCTACTCACTGACTTTGCAGACAGAGGATGGGGCCACTGGCCAAAGAATGCAGGTGGCTCTCAAAGCTGACAAAGACCAGAGGGTGAATTTTCCTATAGACCCCCAGCAGGAAAACAGCCCCGCTGGCCACTTGATCTGTCATCCATTCAGATACATCTGGTCTCTATCACTGTAAGATGGTAAATTGTTATTTGAAGCCATTAAAATCACTGTAGCCAGGCATGGTGGCGTGTGCCTGTAATGCAAGCATTGGGAAGCAAGAAGCCAGGAATCGCTTGAGTTCATGGGTTCGAGACTACCCTGGGCAGCATATCGAGGCTAGTCTTGAAAAAAGCAGCCAGGCACTGTGGCAGATGCCTATAATCCCAGCTACCCAGGAGGCTGAGGCTGGGGATCACTTGAGTTTGTGGGATGGGGACTACCCAGGCAACATAGTGAGACCTAGTCTCAAAAAAAAAAAAAAAAAAAAAAAGAAACAAACAAACAAAAAACCCACTATAGCAAGAGCAGAAGGGACCAAGTCACTCAACTTACTTTTTTTTCTTTCTGTCCATTCTTTCTGAACTCCTGTTTGTCCCCATTTAGAGATGCCAGTCTCATATCACACATGTCTCACCTTTCCTCTGTGTTCCTCATGCTTTTGTCTTTTTACCTGTCTGGGAGGTTTCTAGGACTATACTTTTCAATCCTTCTCCTAGTGCCTCTTTTCAATTTATTATTATTATTATTATTATTATTTTAACAATCCTATTTCAGTCTCTGCAAATCTTTTCTTATCTCCTGGTCTTTCTTTTCTCTCACTCCCTGTTCTTGTTTTGCGAATACCTCCCCTGATGTCTCTGAGATATGAATTGACTCTTCAGTTCTGCTCATCGACTTGCTTTCTAGATCATGACTTTTGTTCATCTCAGGCACTCTGCATGGTGAGGTCAGTTTTCCTGGATAGCCTGTTGACCTGTCCAGATGACGGGCAAGAGCAATTCCTCCAGATGCTTGGCTGCAGCTCCTGCTGTGTCCCAGGTCTGTTTACTCAGCGGACCTCGCCTCTTCCTGAGAGGGCTGGCTGGAGTTATGCACGCAGGGTGACTCATCGCAACTGGCAGCCTTCACTGGGGGGTGGGGGGGGTGGGTTTCTGGTCTCCTTGGACCACAAAAGGACCCAACAAATACGGGTAGGGACTAACCCTCCTCCCAAGGTCACTTCAATTTATAAGTAAATGTATCACTGGTGTTTTTCCAGCACCAACACAGCAATGCCAGCTTCCTGGTAGAACCAGGCTTGGAGGCCCCACTGTTCTGTGGACAATCCCACCACCCCCATCCTACTAATGCCTCTGGCCTACCCCTGTTCTCAGACTTCAGACTCTGAAGCTTCTGCTGTGCTCAGTGAGGCTGGTGCCTCTATCCAGTCCATGTCCCACTCATGTTCAGGGCTACAGACTCTTCTGTTTTGGCTTACAAACCCACCCGTCATACCCATTTTTTCATTTCCTGGAAGTCAACAAAAGTCATGAGACTCCTGATGGTCCCCTAAGTCCCCCCCTTTTTTTGCTATTTTCGGGGGATTTAAAAGGAAGGAGGGAAGTTAAAGGAACACTCAGTCCATCCTCTGGACAGTCTCTTTTAATATAAGAGGGGTCTTCACTGACAATATCACGGTCATCTTAGCAATGAAGTACCTTAGCTTAATCACTGTGTTCCAGTCCAGTGAGGCTACTTGGAAGCCATGACTAGCTTTTTGGATGAGAAACATAATCAACTATCAACCCTCTGAGAGAGGTATCAGCTAGGAATATCTCTTGCTGTGAGTGAAAGACCCTAAAACAATAGTCACTCAGTGGGAAAGAGGCACAGGCTCTATCTAACCAAGCTCAGTAGTCTGTGGCTTATATTCCCACAAGCACCTCACAGTCCAATATGACTGCTACAGCACCTGTCATCATGCCCATGTTCTAACCAGCAGGAGAGAGGGGGAGGATGGACTGGCCACTCCTTTTAATGCTACTTCGTAGAAGTGACTAGGAGTCACTTCTGATGTTCACCACTCGTACCCCATGGGCACAGCTGCCATGTGTGTTAGCTGTCACCAACCACATGTCACTCCCTCGGGGGTGTGGGGCAAGTCACGGCTCAGGGTGGTCCGCTCACGCTCTGCAGAGGTCTAAATGCTGACTACCCCTCACTCATGTGTAGGACTCCTTACACTAGTGTGATATGTTAGCAGGGGTAGGGGGAGAGGGGCTGGTGGCTATGGGAGGTGCTCAGATCTCCAAATATAGTTCCAGGGGACTGTGTTCTTATCAAAGAGATCCTACAGGGCTCGCCCACTCCTTCCCTGTAAAGATTAGACCAGATGTTTGAAACCCAGAACTCCCCAAGACAAGAGCCACCAATACTCCCAACCAACTTTGACCATGATTTCAGACATCTGGCCTCCAGAGTGTGAGAACGTCATGTTGCTCCTAGGTCACCTGGTTTGTCTATTTTATGACAGCCACCAAAATGGACTGAGGCACCATTTCTGGGCCTTCAAGTCCTGGGCAGCTTTCCACCAAGAGATGAGCATTCTGGACCCAGAATGAACACCCCATCTATTGCATGCCGGGCACTCAGTTTCATGGCACATTGCTCAGTGCTCCCCAGACCAGAGAGAAAGTTCTTGACCCCAACGGGTTCTGAGTGCAAAAGACTCTGAAAGTATCGGGAATTCAATGGATGAAAACCACGGAGTGCAGGAAGGCTGTCTGAGGGAGTTGGTGGTAGAAGTCTCAGGTGGAAGTTAATGGAGACAACCTGTTTCCAAGACCCTGGCAGCACCTGCCAGCCTCTCCTCATGGCCCTGTCATGCCCTGAGGGAGCTGGGCCCATTCACCGGCCCTTCTAGGACAATGGCTCCCGCACAGCCACCCTCAAAGGTGAAAGCTGTCTGGGAACACAATCACTGCCCCTGCAATGCAGACATTTCTCCAGTCTTTCATCTACTTGGGCCTCAGCATCCCCAGGCTGGGTAAGGCCTGGTGTCTGGTGGAGCCAGAAGAGCCTCTCATCCCAGGGGTGGGCCTTCTCCACAGGAAGAATTCCAGATTAATGGCTGAGGAAAGGAGTGTCTCGTCACCAAGAACGCTGCTGCCCTCAGAGGCTCCAGCCCGGCTTCCCGTGGGGATGGCTGCCAGGCGACAGCTCCTCACCACGCTGACAGTGAGGAAAGAGGGACCCGCCCAGGCTCTGCTCACAGCTGGGAGAAGGGGAGCCATATCTCCTCCTGACGGAGACTTTGGGGCCAGGTCCACATTTGATCTTCACTTCTCCCCTAACTAGAAGATCTTTGGGGGCTTCTTTTGTGACTTGGGGTCCCCTGGGCGATCTGGGCCTGAAGTCTTGGCCCAGCCTCATCTCCATGGCCAACGAGAGTCCCAGGCACTGGATCCCTCTCCAGCCTCTTCAGCAGTCTCTGTGGAGGGGAGGCCGCCTCTCTTTCTCTCAGAGGCTGATAGAGGGTGTCTCCATCACCAGAGTCTCTCCCACAGGGAGACCAGCTACCACATGGGTGCAAAGGCAAAGAGGGGGGTCCGGTCCCTCTTTCTGTCCTTGGCTTGCCAGCTCAAGCACAGGCCCCCCAAGGCCCCTCAAGGACACCATCCAGGCCAAGAGGACCAGGTTGCGCTCAACTGCTGTTCCCCATGGTGGTTGCCAGCAGTGCCATTCACCCATTGTCCACTATTCTTCCGAGGAGAATTTTCCAAAGATGGCAGCAGCCAAGCTCTTCTTGTAACCAGCTCTGACCATCCTCCTGCAGCGAGTGGTGACTAGGCCCTATTATTTTTACTTTTCCAGAAGCACTTCAGTGCTGGCAGAATATGTGGCTGACTAGACCCAGGACAAGTGAGGCTTGCATCTGTGCTGGCCCAGCTCAGGAGGCAGTGGTCACAGGCACGAGGACCCC
Source organism: Uropsilus gracilis (assembly GCA_004024945.1). Lineage (NCBI taxonomy): Eukaryota > Metazoa > Chordata > Mammalia > Eulipotyphla > Talpidae > Uropsilus > Uropsilus gracilis. Next base: position 26,192 of record PVHY01017698.1, read on the forward strand.
CTGGATCAGGAGGCTGACAGAGTGTCCATGCAGCCAGAGGAAGGTCAGGGGGGTCAGATGTTGGAGTGCAGGACCCTGTACTTCCTCCTGAGGTGCAGCCAGGGTGTGTCTTCCAGGATCTTCCACCTCCATACCTTGGTCCTCCCATTTGTGAGGTGAAAATATCAACCTCAAGTCCATTCAGGTTGTGGGTATGGAATACCATGGATAGAGATTTACAAACAACAGAGATCGATTCCTCGTGCTTCTGGGGCTAGAAGTCCAAGATGGAGGCAGCACAGTCAGAGGTTACTGAGGACCCTCCTTCTGACTCACAGATAGACACTCACCTTCTCGCTGTGTCCTGACCTGGTGGCTGGAGTGACAGGGCTTCCTAGGGTCTCTTTTATAAGGGCACTAGCCCCCATTCATGAGGGCCCCACCCTTGTCACCCAACAGCCTCTGAAAAGCTCCTACGTAATAGCCCACATTGGGGTTAGGATTTCTGCAGCCTAATCTTTCCTGACAGGGTTACTAGGATGATGGGATTCCCTGGGGATGGTGCAGCCCAGGCCCACAGCACAGGGTGGCACGAGCTGGTTTCTATTTCGCACATAACACAGTCCAGAGACAGAGGCACAGTCCCAGCTGCATGCTCATCCCTGCTCCCCCCAGAGCAGGCAGCCACTTCCCTCCTTCCTCTTGCTAGCAGCCCCTGCCCTCATTCAGACCTCTGGGGTGAGAACCAACTCATTGCTTCAGGACCCTGTGTGCCAGGCAGAGTTCTTGGTTCACTCTTTTTATCAGGAATGGCAAGTGGACAGGGACTTAGGGAGAGCAACACTTGCCGGAAAAAGGCATTTGTCTTCCTCTTCTGAAGTTGGGCTCAACTATGAAAGTCTCCCCAGAAGGAGGCCTTGTGGGAGCCCATCTCAGAGATGAGAAACTTGTAATATAAATCTTTGCAAGTTGAGCTCTCTGCCGCCCGCAAGAGGAACAGTTTGGGAGCTGACCAGAGATCCTGGGGACCCTCTAGAGGGCGTAGCTCTCCGGACCCCAAGTGTGGGAGTGCTGAAGTCATGAACAGCATCTTTATTAAGAATAAATAGGAGCCCCCGCCGTCAGATTCTATATTTCAATTAGATTCTCTGTGGAGAGTCACTGAGATACTAGAATGAACCCGAGGCAGGGAAAACTGGGAGAACCAGATAAGCTTTACAACCAACGAATAACCTTGGGTGACTTGAAACCAACTTTGATTATCCTGATTCACTAAAAATGATTGCTTAGGAATGTTTAGTAGTATATAATGATAATCTATTATCTGTTAAGATATTGATTTCTGTCTTTCGCGATATGGTCCTCACGCGCTCAATGATAATTGTACTCACGCGGTCATTTATGCCTCTCAATGAGATAATGCACCCACTACTCACAAGGAGCCCCTCCTGATAGAATGTTGAAATAGCTCGTTTAAACAACATAAAAAGTGGCTTCCAAGCCTACAATAAAGCCAGCAGATTCCTCACTCACTGAATTCGTGTCTGTGATCATTCGCCTGCCTGAGTTTCTCTTGTCTGCCTGAAGCCCACACTCAGAGGTCTTTCTTGCCCGGCCGGACCGCGGCAAGGCCTGAGAGCATTTGTCAAGCATTGGCTGCTCCATTTGGAGCAGGTGCTCAGACCCAAACCGCAGAGCCAACTCACCATCACATGTGCTCCCACAAGGCCCATCCATCACATCCAGCCATTGTCCCAGAGTAGTGTGCTCAGCATCCCGCCACTGTCACACACACACACATACACACACCATACATATCACACACCACTTAAAGCATACGCACATCACACCTCATGGCACACCATACCACACACACCACAGATACACTCATACACAACACACACAACATATCACACACCAGACACACCACACACACCACAGATACACTCATACACACCACACACATACATACCACACACCATACACACCACACAGACACACCACACACACCACAGATACACTCATACACATCACACACATACACACCACACATCACACACCATATCCACCACACATACACATACACCACACAGACACACCATACACATATACACACCACACAGACACACTATACACACACACCACACAGACACACCATATACACTGACACACCATACACACAGACACACCACACAGGCACATCATACACACACACCACACAGACACACCATACACATAGACACACCACACAGGCACATCATACACACACACCACACAGACACACCATACACATAGACACACCACACAGACATACTATACACACACACCACACAAACACACCATACACACAGACACGCCATACACACAGACATAACCATACAGACACACCATACACACAGACACACCATACACATCACACACCACATACACACCACATACACACCACACACACCACATACCACATACACACATCACACCACATGACACACCACACACACCAAACATACCACATACGCATGCCATATACACATTATACCACACGGCACAGCACATTACATACACCAAAGATATACATACCACACACATACACCACATATATCACACCACACCATATATACCATTCATATTTATACACACCACACACATCATACCACACATTGCACCATACCACATACAACACACATACACTCATACACACACACACACACTCGTACACACCACACATACCACACACACAGGATACCTTGACTTCTTTCTCTCTCGTTGGGCTCTACCTCCTGCCGGGTCTCCCTGCCCCCCCACCACCACAAATCTCACGCCTCCATTCCTCATGTAGTAGAAAGAACAATCCAGCTAAGACCCAAGCTGGGAACTTGGATGCTTTCTACCCCCAAGCAGCTCTCCAGGTCTCCGCGGACACTGCCCAGTTGTCCAGTAACTGACCCTGACACCAGCTGCCTGACGTGGCGGCAGATCCCGCAGCCAAGGGCTTGCCCTCACAAGACTATCCCCACTTCCAGCACCAACCCCAGGTCCAGGTTGTCGCTGACTAACTATGAATTGGAGGTTCCAGCCATTCTCCTTCTCGGGTTCATTTGCCAGAGTGACTCACAGAACTCGGAGACATTTACTTAAACATTTACCAGAGTATGAGAAAGGTCTTAGGAAGGCTCCAGATGAACAGCCAGGGGCAGATACAAGGGAAGGTCCAGAGGGTCCTGAGGGAAAGAGCCCCTGTCCTTACACAATGGGGTGCACCACCCCACGGGCATGCTGATGTGTTCCCCAACCCAGACACTCATCAGCTCTCCTTGCTCAAGAGATTTTACAGTTTAATCTGAGGCCTCCACCCTTTTCCACCCAGAGCTCAGTAGGCAGGTTCAGAGCTCCCTCCCCCGCACTCTGATCACTTGCTCCTCCTGGGAACCAGCTGACTTATTCTACTAAGTCACCTCATTAGTATAAGCTCAGGTGGGTTCAAACGAACCCTTATAAAGTGCAAGACACTCCTATCACTCAGGAAATGCCAAGGGTTTCAGGATCTCTGTGCCAGGAGCCAGGGATAAAGACCAAACACACATATACCATGGCCCAATTCCCCCAGGCACCCCTCCAGGCCCTGGCCTGGTTATTGTCCCACCCACACAGCAGGCATCTCCAGGACACAGTTTTTTTCTTGACCTCCCTGCCTGCAGACCCTTCCCACAGGGCCCAGCCAGCATCTTAGCTCCCCCTTCTCATGCCCTTATTTAAAACATCCATGTCTCCAGATCTTCCTCCCAGTTCCTGTTCAGCCCTTGCTCCACATGGAGCCTCCTTCCCTCCTACGCTTCCAGTTATTGGGCTCACCCTCTGCCCCACCCCACCCCCAGTGCTGGGGTGCTACCTGCGCCTCCCATTTAAAGTACAAGCAGGACAGCCAAGCAGGCCTCCATCTTCATCTGCTTGGCCGCTCCGGCTCCAGCAGTTCCTGGAAGCAAGTGCACACAGAAAGGTCTCTTTCCCGTTGACAAACATGGGGCAGAGTGAGGTGGGGGGAGAATGGCATGGGAGACAGGAACCCCTTCCTGGCAGGCGGTGGGGAACCCCTTGCTGTGGCTTCTGTGGGTGCAGGAAGCACTGAGGGATGCCTGTGGGGTGAGTCACCCTCGCCATGGGCCGCGCAACGGGAAGCCCCTGATTTGGGGCCATAGTACAGTTCCAAAGGGACATGCTAGAGTGGCGGAGGGCTGGCTAGGAAGGGCCTGGGAGAGGACATAGAACGAGGGGACCGTGGTGGCAAAGCACTGAGCCCAGAGTCAGACTTTCCTGTCCCTCTTTCCTGGCAGCCCCGGGACAGGTCAGGGGTGGAACAAATGTGCCCATCGAGCCCTGCCAGAAGCCAGGAGCCTCTCTCCCAGCAGTCGGCACCCCTCGCTCCTACAGCCATCTGCCCCCGTGCAGAGGTGAACCAACACTAACTCAGTGCTGATTGTCCACACCCAAGCTGCGGGCTGCGCTGAGCAGGGCTTTCTACGCCCTGGACCCTGTCTGGAACAGAAGGGCAGGCCTGGACGTGGACCAGAGGGGTGGGCGTCAAGGGGGCCCCTGGGGCTAGCCAGAAGTGGGCGGCATGGCTCCAGGAAGGCA